>SKCR01024827.1:0-211718 GCA_019454045.1 Zanthoxylum bungeanum
GACATGTTCCATGAGGAGTCCTCATTGAAAGAATACTATTCTTTTCAAGTATTGAGAGAAATTACTGCTTAAGTATTTTCATCATGGTCAAACCGTGATGGTTTTAATACTTTAGCCGATCTGTTTGTCTATTTCGTGTAGAAACTCTAAAAGTTTCCGATTCGTGTTTCAAAAGAAACACATAACCATAACGCGATGTAAGGTCACGAAACATTCATTTCCACATTTAGCCTAGCTAGCTAGACATGCCCCACTTACGTCACTATGAACGAGGGCTAACAGATTGATGGCACTTATGCTTTTACCAAGTAAAAGGTTATTTTAGGGTACTTTACCTAATAAACTAGATTTGTCGTAGACATCATTTGAATGGAATCAAATCCGTCCTAGTATCCACTCTTCAAAAGTGTGGATATACGAGTCTTGTTTAATGTGTCTTAGACTACACTGCCACAAATAAGTCTCTTATCTGATCAAATCAGTTTGAGCTATTTGTTCGTCATATTATATGTTTGAGATTTATTTATATTCAAAAATAAATAATGTTACTCACATATAATGTGTTTATCTCCAATATCATTTTTATTAAAATAAAACACTTTAGTATTCTAGAATATAAAGGTTATACCCGCAACGGTTAAACCCTGATATAAAGAAAATGTTTCTAGTCAAACTAGTTACATTATAATAGTTTCCTAATTTAAGTACACATCCGAAGGGTAGAGTCCAAAACTTAGGTATCTATGGTAAAACACGACGACTTTCTAGTCCCATTTCCGATTCGCAGATTAATCTCAATTGAAGTCAGTATCCTGCTCATAGCAAATTCTGTACATCAATGCATATTTATGTATCACACTTAGTATTTAAAATCCAATTTTATACTAGTAGTGACATATTTATGACAAACATATTTGAAGTCAGATCCTTGCTCGTCTTCAATTCCTTCATGTCTGCTTTGTCCATACGGCAGTCACGTCTTCAGTGATCCCATTTGCAACAGTTTAAGCAGACATCTTTGGATATGTCTTTGTCTTCCTAGAAGACAGTAATGATTTTGCCTTTGCCATTTTCTATATCCCATAGGCATTTGGCCAAGCCTTGGTGTTCTAGAATATCGAAGTAAGGTGCGCCTTGCGCTACTTGCCTTATTGCAAACTTTGGCTTTATCTCCATGAGAATAGCCATTAACTCTCCAAGAGTTATTAATTGCAATTAATACTTCTAAGATCTAAGAATAGATTTATGAAGATCCTTCAATTTTCTTCATCATACTTTAAAGATCTAATCCTTAGTTCTGATGAGGAAATTAAGGAGTCTTTATGGCAAGCATAATGGATTAAACATTAAAGTTATCATCACATGAATCTTCCAAAGATCATGCTATACTATTTACTTAACTCCGGGCTTAGGCCTAAGATGTTATTTTATCAAAATAAGAACTTTTTAGTTTCAGGACTATCCTGAAATTATTCCCAGTTTGAAAATTAAAGTCGTCTAAAAACATTTTCCTTAGGATAATGTTTAAACAACTAATCTTTCAGTTTAATCTTGATTCTAATAGTCCAACTATTTAATCAACGATTCAGGTACAATCTAATGTAATGATATTATAGTCTAACTATATAACTTATTACAATTTTATTGGTTAAAATCAAATATATATTGATTACTATAATCCAATTATATATCATTATAAATGATCGGTAAAATTTAAATATATTGATACTATAATCCAATTATATAATCAACTATAAATGAAGGGTAAAATTCAAAATATATTGATTACTATAATCCAATTATATAATCAACTATAAATGAAGGGGTTTGAATACAGTCCAACTGTTTAATTAAAACAACAATAAAATTAGTCCAACTAATATATAATTTATTTGACGAATGATATTTGATTGAGCGCGTTATGGCAAGTAACTAAACGAATATTGCAAATCTAATACTTGCCTCCCACTATTTTTCTGCGAGCCTCTAACCCTCTGTCGAGTACTCGGGAAACCATGTTTCCTAGTGGGCTAGGATCCTGTTAAATAACACACAATCTTGACTTTGGCCAACAAATTGTATGATACTTACTAGATAGATCTCTAAGATCAATTGGATCTCATCCAATTCCTAGATCCAGTAGGTGGACATCCAAGTCCGAAACATATATCTTATATATGCCAATATATCAAATATATTACCTAACCTTTTTCCTCTGAATCAACTAAGCCTTGGCTTTGGCACAACAAACTAATGATCCCAGTTAAGCGGAACCCATTGACATGGAAAGCTTCGTAATCAATGTCGATGGACAAGAAGTGATCTGACTTTGGCCACAACAAATCACGACTTGGACAAGACACCGATATGGAACAAAACTCTCATGATTCAAAACACATCCGCAATTGACAAAGGTCTTGACTTTGGCCAACAAACCAATGCCAACTTTGGATCTTGAGTAAGAATCATTCAACGGAAGGAAAAACGCTTAATATGTTTTGAGGGTTTTTCGCGTACAAATTGGCAACTAATTTATTATCTTTGTTAAGGTCTCATCATCATACACCCTTAAACATGCATTCTAATACATAATAAAGCGCGTATAAATAAATAAATAATAATGATATACGGATGGATATGTCACAAATTGTTCCTAGAACAAATCACTCCATTTCTCTCCCCGGCTAGAACTATTCTAACTTCTACCCAATTACAAAATACAATAAAGAAACCTCTTACATTGAGGGGAATATGTGAGAAGAGAAATACAATGAGAAAGGAGATAAAAGGCTGGACACGCAGGTCCAATTTAAATAATTTCTAAATTTATTACAATTTCCAAAATTGCCCTCGCCCTTCTAATATCCATCCGATATACATTATTCATACAACACATTAATGTATTCATACAAATCATGTTATTCAATCAATCTAATCCAATTAATAATCTTTGAATTAATGACCATCCAATGTTCAAACAACGATGATTTGCATGAGTCAAACTCGTTTAAGAATAAATACTCAAAGTAAGTATTCTTGAATTATATTGAACTACAACTTTAAATCCAATTTATTTGTATTCAATACTAATTCCAATTTAATTCCAAATTAAATGTATACACTTACTTATAAGCCTTAAAGACTTGGATTTCAAATCCAATCTTAATGGGTCTCAAAGGCCCAATAACATCCAATGTCATTTTAATTAAAGTCCAATGGGTTTAATAATTCTTAAGGCATGGGCTTTGGCCATAATGGATCAAACCCAAAATGCCAAGGCCCAATAGGAATCATCATATTGCCTACAAATTAATTTAGGCCCATTAGGCCCAATTAAATTCTTTAAAGGGTCAAGTGATATATTTGGACTTTATGGAATTGATTTTGGGCCTAATTGGATCCAATCCAAAAGTCCAAAACCAAACTTAGTCAAACGAAGCCCATTAAGCCCAAATAAACACTTTTAGCCCAATTCTTAATTAAAGGCTTATTAACATAATTATAATATTCCAGATATCACAATTACTTTAATAAAGTGTATTAGCCATGATTAATTAATTAAACTCAATATTTCCAAAATACCAATTAACTTAATTAATCATGCTTAATCCATCAATTCATGCTCAACACAAATTGAAGCCAAAAATCATCATTTCATGCTCAACACAAATTGAATCCAAAATTCATCATTTCATGCTCAACATGCTCTTTGATTATAACATAAACATTATTGACTTTGATTCTAATCCAATCAAACTAACAATCAACATTTAAACATGCATTTAAACACATTATCTCATGTTACAAAAATTAAAAAACATGCAGTGGACTGTACTGTCAAATTCGGCCACACTAAGGGGAAATTAAAAATTTGATCCAATCAATTTTTCTCAAATCTAATCATGCACAACTCTAAGTTAACATAATCTAAGCATGCTCAAAGCATCAATTTGAAGAAATCATGCTCAAAACACAAAAGCCCCAAATTTTAGTCTCATGAACCCTAAAATTTACATGCTTAAATTGGCTCTTGATACCATTGTTAGTGTTCCTAGAACATGCCAAGGATCTAATAAGCAAGAAAAGGTGTTCATAAATTCATTATAAGTTGCGGAATTACTTACATTGAATAGATTTGAGCTTTTAAATTTTTGAGAAGAAGATCTCCAAGATCTTTCCTTTGTTGATTCCAAGCTTTGAGTTGGTTTCCAAGATCCTTCCTTTTATGATTCCAAGCTTTGAGTTGGTTTCCCTATCACCTTAGTTGATTCCATGAAGTGCTAGCTTTGTTGATTTTGCAATAAAATAAAAGAGATGAGACGCTCAAGTTCACGCCCATGGAGGAGAGTATTAGGGTTTCATTTTGTTTCAAGTGTTGTGTTACACAAGTGAAGAGAGGAGAAGGCTTTTGGTAAAATCCCTTTTACCCTTTTCACCTAAACTAGGTGGTTGGGTAAATGGTTTTACCAAAACCATTTCAAGGTGATTGGATGGTTGGTGGCTTGTCATAAATGCCAACTACCCTCCCAACTACCACATGTGAAGTGGGCCCCACATTTGATTCAAAATTCAAATGGATTCTACGAATGTTTGCCGCGGCTCGGATTTATTTAATCCGATTAAATGAATTTCCGTCGCCAAATAATTAAATCTAATTTAATTAAATGACGACGCCTCGTAAATATATTACGAATGCCGTTTACGAATTAATTCTAAATTAATTCGTTCGCTCGTATTAAAGTCCAACTTTAATTTCGTAATGAAATCCAATTCATATTAATATATCCGAATATTAATTTTAGCCCATACGAATAACTAAATAGAAAAATCAAATTTAACTATTAAATTTATTCTACCGATTATTCCAAATTAATCGTTTCTCTCTCTTCCGAACACATTTAATCCCAGATTAAATAATACCTCAATTAATCCCAGATTAATTTTCTCCATCTCAATTAATCCCAATTAATTCTCTCTCTTAATTAATCCCAGATTAATTCTAATTCGAGTCAACTGTCATCGGTGAATCTTTGGGAAGCGACCCAAGAGATCCTGGATATGTTGGCGAGGAAATACGGTCATCGGATTATCCGAATACGTACGTACCTCGTACCACATGCTTATCGATTTACAAGACATGGTTGGCTTCTAGCAAAGCACCGTGCCTACCCAATTCTCCAGAAATATTCTTACTGGAATATATAATTATGTCAGGCGTAGTATACGTAGTATTTCGTATTGCGATCCAGTATGTAATGTCACGTGCTAGGCCTGGGGTTGGAATGTGTCTACCCCGTACGAAGCACATGTCGGATGTCTGGTAACTAGTCTCTATAATCGGATATACATGACCTAGTCATAATATCCCGATGACTGCAATACTTAAGAGCACTAGTACCGTATCCTACGTGACATCATCTCCAATATGACTGGAGTGATACTTCCGTCTTGACATCACACCCAATACACTACCATTCTCAATATACCTAGCAAAGGCGTACACAGAATCGGTTAAAGCCCTGGACGACAAAAACTAAAGCATACCGATTGTCGCAAGTATTAGCGATGCAAGTCCCAAGTTAAGACCAAATACACCTACCCTGATATCGGACTTCCATAGACACATAGTCATACTACCAATGGAATTCCGAGGGGTCTATCCAAAGCGAAGTTGTTTCCGTACCATCAGTAAACACAACCTCCTATCACACTTGCATAAGTATCCAATACTTAAATATATGAGAACTATGCCGTTGTGCTCCCACAACTGCAATACTAGTCTATTCCGCATTATCGATGTCCAGTCTCGATAATACTACGACTAGGGATATTTAATGATTAATCCTTCAAGGACTGATATTATCTCATATCGTCTCAATCCAGGAACTAATCATAGGGACCTCCTATCATTTATACATCTAGGTGATCTAATCACAAATGATAAGAGCGCAATCTCCTTGTCAATTAGTTAATTTTTACAACAACACCATGATCTGTACAAATAGTGACATTATGGGTCATAACTGTCCAACAACATGGGATGATTTACAAGAACAGTTTGTTAAAAAGTTCTTTCCCCCCTCATAGAACAAATTCCTTTAAGAGGAGAATCATAGCCTTCACACAAGAGTCAGTGGAAACACTTTACCAGTTTTGGGAGATGTTTAAAGAGATATTAAACGTTTCTCAACATCACGGGTTTGAAACATGGAGGCTAGTCTCCTATTTCTACGAGGGTTTAACACCCCAATATAGACAAGTAATGGAAATGATGTGTAATGGTTAGTGTAGGGACAAAGATCCCGAAGATGCACTATATTACCTAGAACACATAGCAGAGAATGCATAATAATGAGACACAGTAGGCACCTATGAGTCATCTATAAAACCACAATCATCTGGTAGAGGTATGTTTAACCTTATGGAAGACCATGAACTTGCTGCCAAGTATGCATCTGTATCTAAAAAAATTGAGGCTTTAGAAGCAGGGAATAATGATCATGTCAAGTCAGTTCAGGAAATCCTATGTCAAATCTATAATTTGAATGAACATGTCACAAAACATTGCCCATCCTTACCAGCCCTGCAAGAATGCCTCCATGACCAAGTAGGTTCCGTAAACACATTTAATAGACCAAATCCAAACCCATACTCACAAACCTATGATTCCGGTTGGAGAAATCATCCAAACTTCAATTGGAGGAATGATAACCAGCACAATCATCGCAACAACCTCCCCAGGTTCACCAGAATTTCCGAAATTCCCATAATTATGCACCATATGTCCCACCACCTAGGAAAACCATTAAGGATACCTTGAATGCATTCATGGAGAAACAAGAAACCATCAATAACCAAAAGGCACAAACGATGAATGATTTGAGAGAAACTTTTGCTAAAATTACATCTACATTGATCGTTAATGAGAAATGAAAGTTTCCTACACAACCACAGTCAAATCCTAAGAGTCATTTAGATTCTCACTAAGGTAGTTCTGGAAATCAACACTTAGACCAACTCAAATATGTTATTACTCTTCGTAGTGGTAAAGACATCCACAGACATATTCTTGAACCTCGCAAAGCTGAGATAAAACAGATTCAGAGGGTAAGGAAGGGCTTGATGAACCATTACCCGTCATTGATAATAATAATTTGTCATATGCACCTTCATTTCCTCAAGCATTAAAAACAAAGAAATTGAACCATTCCCCAGAAATTTATGAAATATTCAAATAGGTAAAGGTCAATATTCCTTTGTTAGAAGCCATCCAACATATACCATCTTATGCCAAATTTCGGAAAGATCTGTGCACCGTTAAAAGAAAACATCAGGTAAGAAAGAAAGTCTTTCTAGCGGAACAGGTAAGCTCTATTCTCTCAACTAATAATGCATTAAAATATAAGGACCTTTGTTGTCCGACTATTTCTTGTATTATTTGAAGTCAAAACATTGAACATTCTTTACTTGATCTTAGAGTTAGCGTAAATTTACTTCCATTTTTGGTTTACCAACAACTTAATATTGGCGAGAAAAAACCAACCTCAACTACTCTTTTACTTGTCAATATATCTGTTAAGGTACCAAAAAGAATTGTGGAAGATGTGTTATTACAAGTCAATAAATTCATATATCCAGTGGATTTTATTATCTTAGAAACACAACCTGTGGTAGAAAGTTCTAAGCCAATCCATATAATACTTGGTCGTCCATTTGTAGCAATAGCTAACGCTTTAATTAATTACAGGAATGGAACCATTAATCTGTCTTTTGGCAACATGAAATTAGAGCTAAATATTTTTAACATGTGCAAACAGCCATATGATGAGGACAATGCAAACGAAAGCATAGAATCAATTGAACCAATTATGGATGAGCATATTCAAGGGAGTTTATCAGACCCCATGAAAATTTAGACTGCTAATTTTGTATAATCGAGTATGAAAATGGATTCGGATATTACTAATGATTTTCTACTTGACTCTACACAGGTATTGGAAGAGGATGGAGAGATACACAATTTGGAAGAACTGGGAACACTGGAAGAAGGAAAACATGAGGAAGCACCCAATTTGGAGTTAAAAACTTTGCCAGAAGGACTGAAATATGCATTTCTAGAAGATAAACAAACTTACCCTGTGGTAATTTCTTCTCTTCTTACGAACAATCAAGAAGGTAAACTTTTAAATGTGTTGAAAGAACATAAACTGGCAATTGGATGGACTTTAAAAGACATAAAATGTATTAATCCATTAAGTTGCACACACCGAATAAATTTAGAATATAATGCTAGGACATATTGTCAACCTCAAATAAGATTAAACCCTCACATGAAAGAAATAGTAAAAACAGAGGTCCTTAAACTTCTTGATGCAGGCATTATCTACCCTATCTCTGATAGTAAGTGGGTAAGTCCTACACAAGTTGTACAAAAAAAATTGGAATTATTGTTGTAAAAAATGATAAAGGAGAATTAATCCCAACTCGCATCCAATCTAGTTGGCGTATATGCATTGATTATAGAAAACTAAATGACACAACTAGAAAAGATCATTTTCCTTTACCATTTCTTGACCAAATTTTGAAAAGAGTAGCTGGACATCCATACTATTGTTTTCTTGATGGTTACTCAGGTTATTATTAGATTCCCATTGCTTTAGAAGGCCAGGAAAAGACCATATTCACATGCCTTTGTGGAACATTTTCATTTAGGAAAATGACTTTTGGACTCTGTAATGCACCTGCAACATCCCAACGATGCATGTTAAGCATATTTAGTGGCATGGTTGAACACTGTTTATAGGTCTTTATGGACGATATAACTGTTTTTGGGAATTCATTTGATAATTTATTGAATAATTTAGAAAATGTTTTGAAAATATGTGAAGAAAAAAGACTTGTGTTAAACTGGGAAAAATACCATTTCATGACTAATTAAGGAATTGTTTTGGGACACATTGTATCATCTAAAGGTATTGAGGTTGACAAGGCAGAAATAGAGGTAATCTCTAAATTGCCATCACAAAAAACAGTCAGGGAAATCCGTTCTTTCTCAGGACATGCATGATTTTATAGGAGGTTTATTAAAAACTTTAGTACCATATCTAGACCCTTATGTAACTTCCTATTAAAAGATGCAACATTTGAATGGACATAAAAATGTCAAAAATCATTCGAAAAAATTATCAGTCTTTTGAAATTTGCTCATATTATGCAATTCCCTGATTGGTCCTTGCCTTTTGAGTTAATGTGTGATGCTAGTGATTATGCAGTTGGTGCAGTGCTAGGACAGAGAAAGGAAGGTAAGCCATATGTAACATATTACGCAAGTAGAACTTTAAACAATGCACAAATGAATTACACTACCACAGAACAATAACTAATTGCTGTAATATTTGCATTGGATAAATTTCGATAATATTTAATTGGTTCTTCAACCATTGTCTATTCTGATCATGCTGTTGTTAGATATTTGATGTCTAAACAGGATGCAAAGCCAATATTAATACGGTAGATTTTGTTGCTTTAAGAATTCAATCTCACAATCAAATATAAGAAAGGGGCAGAGAACGTGGTTGCAGATCATTTATTGAGACTCATAAACGAGTCACTAATTGATACAACTCTCATCAATGACTCATTTCATGATGAGTTTTTATTCTATATAAACAAAATTCCTTGGTATGCTAACATCGTCAATTTTCTTGAAATATGAAAGATACCTCCAGACAGGAGCCAACAAGACAGGGGGAAATTTTTGACCGAAGTCAAAAGATTCTATTGGGATGATCCATATATGTTTAAATATTGCCCTGATCAGATTTTCGGACGATGCATACCGGACAGTGAGATAAGTGGTGTTATTCAGTTTTGTCATTCAGAAGAATGTGGAGGACATTTTTCATCTAAGAAAACAGATGCAAAAATATTGCAGTGTGGATTTTATTGGCCCACCATTTTTAAAGATACACACACTTTCTGCAAAACTTGCGAAAACTATCAAAAATTGGGATCGATTTCAAAAAGAAACATGATGCTTTTATATCCCATCATTATCGTCGAAATCTTTGATTGTTGGGGATAGATTTCATGGGCCCATTTCCACCATCATTTGGATTTTTATATATTTTAGTTGCAGTCGATTATGTCTCAAAATGGGTCGAGGGGATTCCTTGTCAGAACAATGATCACACAACTGTGATCAAATTTCTAAAAGAAAATATTTTAAGTCGATTTGGAGTCCCTCGGGCCATCATAAATGATCGAGGTAAACACTTTTGTAACAGACCATTTGAGTCCTTAATGAAAAAGTATGGAGTCACACACAAAGTTTCCACCTCCTATCACCCTCAGAAAAATGGTCAAGTTGAATTAGCGAATGGGGAAATTAAATAAATTTTAGAAAAAATGGTTAACCCAAATCGTAATGATTGGTCTCTTCGACTAACTGATGCACTTTGGGCATACCGAACAACCTTCAAAACGACTTTGGGAATGTCATATTATCGTCTAGTTTATGGAAAACTTTGTCATTTACCTGTAGAACTTGAACATAAGGCATATTGGGCTATTAAAGCATTCAATTTAAACCTTGAAAATGTCGGTCCTGAACGTAAATTGCAATTAAATGAACTTGAAGAGTTAAAGAATGATTCATATGAGAATGTGAGAATTCTTAAGGCTAAAACTAAGGTATTTTATGATAGTCGAATTTCACGAAAAACATTTGAAGTTGGTCAAAAGGTTTTGCTTTATAATTCTCGTCTTCATTTATTTCTTGGAAAATTGAAATCCAAATGGAGTGGCCCATTTATTGTGAAACACATTTATCCATACGAGGCTATTGACATTAAGAGTCTTAGGGATGGTGATATATTTAAAGTGAATGGACAACGTTTGAAACCATTTTTGGAGTGTTCAAATTTTCGAAAATCTTTTTTTCTTGTCAAACCCAGTGTACTGTGATTGATGTAATCTCTTTTATTTTCTGTTTAATATTTTTCTAATTTCCATTTTCTTAGTTTTGTAGCATTTTTGTCTTTTCTCTTTCTAGTCTCACACCTCAATTAAGCAGCGGATAACAGTACTCTATAACTCAAAGTCAGTTATTCCAGTCTCTTAAAATTACTGATACCCTACAAACTAAGGCATGGAAGAAACTCTCACAAACCTTTGCAAACATTTTCTCTCTCTTCCCCAAAATGCTATGACAAAAATTTACAAAGCGCGCAGAGAAAGAGTGAGGCTTCTTATGATTCATGGTATTTCTAGTGATATTCGTTGGGTAATTAAAGCAAAAGTTTGCTTGGCATGTGATTCATCTGACTATTTTATTTCTTACATGTCTGGTTTATGGAAAAACACCTATGTTAAAAAACGAAAAGCTAAATAATTAGGTGTTTGTTATAAATGTGCACGCTATACGTACAACACTCGTTATCGTTCTTTAGGAATGATGTCTGATAATCGCAAAGATAAAATTCAATTTATTAGAGATAGCTTGAGTAAGAAGTCTTTGGAGGATATATCATTGACTCTTGAGACGCATCCTAGTGGATATGTTCATCGTGAGATTCGCAAGTTACATACACAATTTCAAAAAGAAAGACAGCAATATAGTCTCGTGAATCTGACTTTAAAAGACCCTGTTTCCCAATTTATAAGAAAGTTGGATGGGAAACCTATCCCGGACCCATAGAGGGCATTCAAACCGTTACTGGACGTAAAACCAGAAGAAGATGTGAGCCACAACACAACTACCAGTACATAATTATTGATTTGATGTCAATTATTGATTTGATTTACTTTACTGTTCTTTACTTTTTGCCGACAGTATCTAACCTTTTTTGTTCACGATCTATTTTCCAAATTATTGTAATTCGCAGGTATTAGTGCATTTATTACTCACCCTTTTCAGGATCTTTAAAATTCAGCTCGTCACGTCTCTCTCTTCAACACATCTAACCAAGAGAGATAACATAAATGGAGACAAGTTCAAAACGACGAGTCACTAATATTTTGGTGTTTTGTGGAACTAGGTATGGAACTAAACCAGAATTTTTTGAGGCTGCAAAAGTATTGGGTAGAGTTATGGCAAACAGAAACTTGCACATAGTATATGGCGGTGACAATCTTGGATTGATGTGGTGTATTTCAAAGGCTGTACAAGAAGGTGGCAGTCAGGTTTTGGGGATCATTCCAAAACCCTTAACAGAGGATAACATCATCGGAAAATCAAATGGAGAAGAATGTATTGTCTCAAGTATGTTTGAAAGACTCATTTAAATTATCAATCATGTTGGCGCTTTCATTGCTTTACCAGGTAGGCTGGGCACGTTGGAAGAAATATTCACAGTTGCGTCATAGGCAAACTTGAATATTCACCAAAAACCGATTGGTCTGTTTAATGTTAATGGATTTTTCGATTTTCTTTTTGTATTTCTTGAAGATGCCAAAAGAAATGGGTTTATTTCAAAACCAGTAAGAGATATCTTCCTAATTGTAAGAAAAACTGATGATTTAATTGACCAACTCTTAGCTTATGAACCAATAAAATCAACCATATCATTTCCAAATTGAACTGGTTCGGTAACGATCGTGGCAAAAAGCACAGAGTAAATGTGGACCTTAATCTATAATCTTTAGTCATAGATGCAATTTTCAATTCCGCATTAACCATATGATATCTTCTAAACTCTATTTGACTTTCCTTTAAACATTGGGGACAATGTCTCATTTTGATTGGGGGGATAGTTTATAATGATAATTTTCATTTTTCGTTGCTGTTTTTAATCAAATATATAACCAAAATTAACCAAATTCAACACTTTAATTTAATCTCTACAACACCAAACAAGTCTCACCACTTTGAAACAACTCAAGAAAAATTCTAGGTCATCAATGAGTGGCCTAACAACTCTAGAATTGTAACAAGATTATCAAATGATCAAAAGAAAGCTTATACACCATTTATAAGCTTACTTTATTAAACATACATGCCTACATCTTTCTTTCACGCTTCCAACCATCAAAACACAAACATAAGAGAGTAGAAAAACTTAAGAAATACACATGTTGTAGCCAAGAACAAAAGGAACAAGTGCAACATTCGGTAATCCGTGTGACTTGTGCGTTACCAGGGACCGACGGCTATCACATTATCAGAGATATACGCATGATAAAAATCATGTTTAAGCATGTATGGATTCAAGAGAATTACTTTTCGGGCATTTGATAAATTTCTTGTATTTCTGATACGGAAATTATTTTAAGATTCAATACGGACAGTCTTGGGTATTTTGACCGTAACTTTCTCATACGAACTCTAAGTTTTATGAATATTATATCACCGGAAATCTTAGACTGAGACCTACAACTTTTCTGTTGAATAGTTTTACAAATTCGAATCAGAAAATGGGTCCAAATTTGAGATTTGTTTTCTGCTACAGTTAATTTCGTGGATGATCTAGAACTTGATGATGTGGCACCATCTTGGGCATTCATTCCCAATACAAATCAGCCACTTTTTACCTATAAATAGGGCACTATTCCCCCTTCTTCAAGTGTCAAAAAACATGGAGTGTGATAGGGGAAATTTTTTCATGTCAAATTTCCTTCCATCTCCATTTCGTATGGCATTTTGAGCCATTCAAGCTTCATTTCCAAGCTTGGTAAGCTTCTGTTAGGGTTGGTGCTCAGAGTGCCAATCTAGATAATATTTATGTCCGATTCATAAATACGAGAAATTCCATTTTACATAATATTACTAATTTGATGGTAGCACCCTTGTCTTTTATACACTTATTCGATCTAATTACGATTAGATATCTGATTATGACTAGATCGAAACTAAATCTGGTTTAGTGATACGTGTATATTAGACAAAGACCCTATGATTTACAATATAGTGCACAGTTACAATATAGTTTGTAATTGACATTGGGATGTGTCACTATAAGATGTATATCCTTAAATAAAGTTCCTGGTCAAGATTTACTAACACGGGTCGGTTAGTAAAATCCACTGAGACTAGTACATGTCGTATATCGTGACTTGGTCCGATGGTTTATCCTAACAAACATGAGTGTCGGGAGACTCAAATAGACATGTATGTGTTTATTTGATAAACACTGAACGACTCACTGAATATTTCCTAATAGATGGTACACCAACGTCAATTGGAATCTTCGCGAGTTGAGCAAGCATAGTGGTCATTTGACTTGAGATACCAGAGTGGGATATATGAGTTATCCTCCACACTTTGATGGAAGTCATGTGACCGATCTATTTAGATCAGACCTCCGCATGTTCATTGGGTGTGGACTGATGCTCATGATATCCAGTGCGTAGCGAGAGAGGATCCGTCAGTCATGTGTACAGGGCATATGCATCCTACATGTGTTTGCGATCTAGTAAATCCATGACTGTGGTATAACTTCGGAAATCAGTTCCGAGTGTTATTTAGAGATCATAAATTGAAAGTCGATTATATTATACCGAACAGATTTGATATTATCATCTATATCCTAGGTTTAATATTGATAGTCTGTGACAGAGGGATTATATGTATGCAATGACCTCGGCTTGTATAGTTTAGCGAGATTATCTGTGGTCGTCATAATCCATTAGTGGGTGGATTATGGACACGAAATTGGATTTTATGACGGATGAACCTAAACTTAGAGAGTCCCACAATATGAAGTGTATTCGTTGAGCACATGGGAAACGCGATATGAATAATACAGATTATTCATAATACTTCATCGGATTAAGTAAGTTAATTCGAATCGTTTAATCGGTTAAACGATAACACATGCATTAGGGAATTTTGGTCAATCGTAATTATCATGTATTTGTATTTGAAACTGTAAGTGTCCTAGACATACCACGGGATCTCTAAGCGTGATTCATGTGTAAATAATAATAAAAAATAAGTTGCGGAAGACTTACATTGATCGGATTGAGTTCAAAACTTTCATGGATGTTGAAGCTTCCAAGCTCTTGGGTGAGTATCTCTATCACCTTAATTTGACTCCCTTATGTGCTAGCAAGAACAAAAGTGGCTGAATTTTGCCCTCCAAGATAAGCAACAATTCGCCTGGAGAGAAGGAAAGCAATCGGCCAAAGGCTTGAGAAGTCGGTGGCCCCTTTTGTTGCTTTCGGCCAAAAAGAATAAAAGAGTTAATGGCTTATCTTCTAAAGACTGGCCATTATCTTTTATTCTTTAAATAAAAGTAAAAAGGGTTGCTTTTCATTCTTCAAAAGAAAATAAGGCCAGTGGCCGATTGTCGTCAGAGAGAAGAACTTTTGCAGAGAAGCCAAAAATTGGCTTATTTCCACTTTTGCCTACATGAAGGAATAAATGAGCAAATTAATGCTATTGTTCCTTTTAACATTTTAAAGCAAAAAGTTCAGAGGTATTTAAGAGTTGAAAAGTCAAAATAGCCTTTGTCCATTCGGCCAATTCAACCTTCTATCTCTCATTCGGCCAAGGAGAGAGAAATATCAATTTCTAAAATTAAATATTTATTGAGTGTTCACAAGACTCCACCAAAACCCATCACTCATATCTATCATCAAAAGTGACTAATGATGTAAGTGAAGTGGGCAACACTTTAAATTCAAAATTCAAGTGGGCTTGCTCAACACACTTCGGGCTCGGATTCGTTTAATCCGATTAAACGAATTTTCCGTCGCGATATAATTAAATCCAATTAATTAAATAATAATACCCAGTAAAATTATTACGAAAATCGCACGCGAATTAATTCCAAATTAATTCGTTCGCTAAAATAAAATCCAATTTAATTTCCAATTGAAATCCAATTTCAATTAATATATCTATATATTATTTAGCCCAATTAAATAAATTAATTAGTAAAATCTAATTTAACTATTAAATTTATTTTACCGATTAATTCCAAATTAACCGCGTTCTCTACTCTCGAAGAATTTAATCCCAGATAAATTCTCGACGTAATTAATCCC
The DNA here is from genome assembly GCA_019454045.1 of Zanthoxylum bungeanum. Lineage (NCBI taxonomy): Eukaryota > Viridiplantae > Streptophyta > Magnoliopsida > Sapindales > Rutaceae > Zanthoxylum > Zanthoxylum bungeanum. The sequence goes on from SKCR01024827.1 coordinate 15,988, forward strand.
AGATTAATTATTTCTCTGATAATTAATCCTAGATTAATTCTTGCCGTAATTAATCCCAGATTAATTTTCTCTCTTTATTAATCCCAGATTAATATTCTCTCTTAATTAATCCCAGATTAATATTCTCTCTCTTAATTAATCCCAGATTAACATTGTTCGAGTCAAACATCATCGGTGAATCTTTGGGATGCAACCCAAGAGATCCCTGGATATGTTGGCAGTAAATACGGTCATCGGACTATCCGAACACGTGCGTACCCGGTACCACGTTTCTACCGATTTACAAGACATGGTTGGCTTCTAGCAAAGCACCGTGCCTACCCAATTCTCCAGAAATATTATGCTACGGAATATATGATCTTGTCAGACGTAGTATACGTAGTATTGTGTATTACGATCCAGTATCGGATGTCTAATGCAAGGCCTGGGGCTGGAGTTGTGTTTGCCCCGTACGAAGCATATATCGGATCACTAGCAACTAGTCTCTTTATGATCAGAATGTCATGACCTAGTCATACTTTCGGATGGCTATAACACTTAGAGTACTAGTTCTGTATCCCTGTGTGATCATCATCTCCATTTGACTGAAGTGATACTTCCATCTTGACATCACACCCAATACACTACGATTCTCAGTATACCCAGAAGAGGCGTACACCTACCCTGATTCGGACTCCCATAGACATATAGTAATACTACCAATGGAATTCCGAGGGGTCTATCCAGAGCGAAGCTGTTTCCGTACCATCGGTAAACAGAACCTCCTATTACACTTGCATGAGTATCCAATACCCAAATATATGAGAACTATGATGTTACGCTTCCATAACACGCACAAGTACAATACTAGCCTATTCCGCATTATCAATGTCCAGTCTCGATAATACTACGACTAGGGATATTTAATGATTAAACCTTTATGGATTAATACTGTCTCATATCTTATTAATCCGGAACTAATCATAAGTACTTTTTTCATTTATATATTCGAGTAATCCAATTACAAATGATAAAAGAGAAATTTCCTTTGTCACATCGTTAATTTGTACAACAACACCATGTTCTGTACAAATAGTGATGCTATGGGTCATAATTGTCCAACAACTCCCACTTGTCCTATAGCCAATCACTCAAGTGTCTAACACTTGAACTATGTACGGGTCGCTCAAACTTCTGTTGTGAAACAGCTTTCGTCAGCGGATTTGAAAGATTATAATCTGATGCGATTTATTCGATCATCACATTGCCACGATGTATGATCTAACGAATCAGATGAAATAGTTGAAGTATATACTTGGATCATGATGAGACCGTGGTTCTTTAGCCTGTGATGTAGCCTAGCTCAGCTGCTAACAGAGCTACTCCTAATCTAATTAGGAATTATTTAGATCCAAAATGCTTCTATTGCTACCTCAGCTGCAGTAATGTTCCGCTCTTGTTGTTTATTTGGGAACAATATCTTGCTTGGAAGATTTCCAGCTCACTATTATGATATTCAAACTATATATGTACCCATATTACGACTTACAGTTGTTTTTATCTGTTTGGAAACTTACAGCGGTGAACCTAATTACCTCAACTTCTCATTCCCATATTTAAAGAAAGCATCATTAGTTCGTCCAAGATACTTAAGGATGTTCTTTACATCAATCTAGAGACCATCACTTAGATTGGCCTTATAGCGTCTACATATGCTCAAAGCATATGAGACATCAGGTCACATACATATCAAAATGTACGAATACTGAGAGAGTGTCAGCAACTTTCTAGATCTATCCCAGTAGATCTTTATTCATAGAATAAAGCCTGCTTCTCCCAGGTATTCCATGGAGAATTTTTCATGAAAGCCAAGCTTTCACCGATTTTAGTATGGGAATGTTATTGCTAAGAAGCAATACATCATCAACTTATAGGACAATCATTGTCAGTGCGCTCCCACTAACCTTCTTATATACACAATAATCATATTCATTTTGAATGAAATCATATACCATTATGATCTTATCAAAACGTTGGTTCCAAGAACACAATGCTTGCTTCAATCCATAAATGGATCGATTTAACTTGCAAACCTTGTTTACATGTTTTATCCCAAAAAAACCGTCAGGATGTATATAAACATCCTCCAAAAGGTCTCCGTTAAGGAAAGCGGTTTTGGCATCCAGCTTTCATATTTCATAAACGAAATATGCAGTTATTGCAAGCATTATCCGAATGGATTTAGTCATGGCTACAGATAAAAGTTTTCGTCGTAATCAACATTATGTTGATGACGATACCCTTTCCGTACAAGCCTAGCTGTGTACATTTGTATATTTCCATCCATGTATGTCTTCCTTGAAGACTCATATAGTACCAATAGGCACAATGCCATCTGGTACATCAACCAGTATCCAAACTTTGTTGATATACATGGAATCCATTTCGGACTTAACGGCACTTTGCCATAAAAGGAGTCGATACCTTGTATCACTTCCTCATACGTAGCCAGTTCGTCTTCCTCAATAAGATTGACATCTACATGAGGTGCGATCAGAAACCCATACCTCCCAGGTTGTTTTTTGACTCTCTCAGACCTACGCAGTTCTTTTATATTCTAAGATGGTGTTGGACAATTATGACCCATAGCATCACTATTTGTACAGAACATGGTGTTGTTGTACAAATTAACTATGTGACAAAGGAAATTGCTCTTTTATCATTTGTAATTAGATTACCGGGATATATAAATGATAAAATTCCATATGATTAGTTCCAGATTAATAAGATATGAGACAGTATTAATCCACTAACGTTTAATCATTAAAACATCCCTATTCGTAGTATTATCGAGATTGGACATCGATAATGCGGAATAGACTAGTATTACACTTGTGCGCCTTGTGGGAGCATAACAGCATAGTTCTCATATATTTAAGTATTGGATACTTATGCAAGTGTAATAGGAGGTTCTGTTTACCGATGGTACGGAAACAGCTTCGCTCTGGATAGGCCCCTCAGAATTCCATTGGTAGTATGACTATGTGTCTATGGAAGTCCGAATCAGGGTAGGTGTATTTGGTCTTAACCTGACAATTGCATCGCTAATACTTGCGACAATCAATATACTTTGGTTTTGGTCGTCCAGGGCTTTAACAGGTTCTGTGTACGCCTCTTCTGGGTATATTGAGAATCGTAGTGTATTGGGTGTGATGTCAAGATGGAAGTATCACTTCAGTCATATAGAGATGATGGTCACGTAGGATACAGAACTGATGCTCTTATATGCTGCAGCTATTGGGATAATATGACTAGGTCATGCATATCTGATTATATAGACTAGTTACCAGAGATCCGATATGTGCTTCGTACGGGGTAGACACAATTCCAGCCCCAGGCCTAGCACATGACATCCGATACTGGATCCCAATACGCAATACTACGTATACTACGCTTGATACAGATTACATATTCCTTTAAGAATATTTCTGGAGAATTGGGTAGGCACGGTGCTTTGCTAGAAGCCAACCATGTCTTGTAAATCGGTAAAAATGTAGTACTAGGTACGTACGTATTTGGATAGTCCGACGACCAGATTTACTGCCAACATATCCAGGGATCTCATGGGTCGCTTCTCGAAGATTCACCGATGACGTATGACTTAGCATAATTAATCTAGGATTAATTATAAGAGAGATAAAATTAATCTAGGATTAATTACGGAGAAATTTTATCTGGGATAAAATACTATTTATAGAGAGAGAACGATTAATTTGGAATTAATCGATAAATTAATATATTCGATATATTAAACGAAATTAGATTTTGACGCGGAATTAAAATTGGATTTTAATTCGGGCAAACGAATTAATTTAGAATTAATTCGCTAGCGACGTGAATAGTAATTTTGCTAGGCACAATTATTTAATTAAATTTGATTTAATTACGTCGCAACGGAAAATTCATTAATTCGGAATTAGCGAACCTAAGCCCGAGAGTGTTTGCGGGCCCACTCGGATTTTGAATTCAAGTGGGGCGCACAAGTCACATCATGTCACATCACTTGTCAACCTTTTACCTTTAGGTGATGGAATGATGGTGGCTTATATTACACTCCAAGTTGGTAAGATTGAATGACATATACCATTTTATTAATTTTGGTATATCATTAATTAATTTTTTGAAATTCAACACACAACATTCACTCTCTCTCTTTTCTTTCTTCATAACCGAAACTCTCCCCATTTTTTCTCTTGTTGTTGCCGTGAGCCTAGGGCTCATTTCTTCATGATTTTGTTGTAAAATCTCAAGAGCTAGCACTCAAAGGAGTCTCACAAAGGTGATAGGGAAACCCATTCATGAGCATGGAATCCACACACAAAGCTTGGATCTTGGAGATCAAACATGGAGCACAAAAAGGAGGCATGACCGAGAGCTTCAAGGAGCATAAATTGTTTTGTGTTCTTCGCACAAAAAGCCGATCAAAGTGAGTATTTCCACAACTTTTCTTTGATGTATTCACACGTTTATATGCTTAATATGATCTTGGTTTGACCTAGAAAAAGAAACATGTGGTACAGTTTCATCCCTGATGAACTGTTTGTATTTCGTAAAGGAGTCGGTGCCTGGAACAGTATTACTCTGATTTTTCATTGAGTTTTACTTTCCTTTTTATGATCATGGTTTGACCTAGAAAACCCAATAATGGTATCAGAGCCATTATTAAGCATGAAATTTGATTTAGGGTAAAATTTGGGTAAAATTGATTTGAGCATGATTTGATAAAATTGATTGATTGAGTATGCTTGAATGATGATAACTTAGAGTTATGCATGATCAATTTGATGAAAATTGAATTGGATTAATTTTTCCCCAAATGTTTGGCTTGGCCGAATGTGTGTAGTGCCCTAATGTCATGGTGATTTTGTTCTTTTGATCATTGGATGAGTTGAAAGACATGGGATAAATTGATTTAGGATTTAATTGGATTAAAATCGAAATCGGATTTAAAAACCCCAAATTGCCGTGACCTATATAGCATGAAATGAGATGATTTTTGATTCAATAATGTTGGAGATGTGTTGATGATGAAAACATGATTAATTAGTGTAATTGGTATTTTGGAAATGTTAATTTGACTAATTAATTATGGCTTATGCACTTTAAATAATTTAATTGTGATATTGGAATATTGTGATTAAATTGGTTGGGCTAAATTTGGAATTGGGCTTATAAAGTTGTATTGAGCTTAATGGTCTTGGTTGGGCCAAGTTTGGTTTAGGTTAATTGTTGGATCCAATTGGGCCTAAAACCATTTCCATAAAGTCCAAATATAATATAATGGGCCTGTAAAATTGTAATTGGGCCTAAATTGATTTTTGGTAAAGGATCATTCCTTATTGGGCTTTGGTTGCCAAAGTCCATGCCTTATAAATTAATTGAAAGCCCATTGGACTTTAATTAAATTGACATTGGATGTTAAATTGGGCTTTGAGACCCGTAATGATTAGATTTAGAATCTAATCGCAAAGGCTCATTAATAAAGTGTAATTATTTAATTTGGAATTAAATAAAGAATTAGTATTGAATACAAATTAAATTGGATTTAATATTGTAGTTTGATATAATTCAAGAATTCTTATTTTGAGTACTTGTTCTTAAAACGAGTTGGACTCGCACAAATCAAATCGTTGTTTGAACATTGGATGGTCATTAATTTCAGATTAATTAATTGGATTAGATTGATTGATAACATGATTTGTGTGAATACATGGATGTGATGTATGAATAATGTATATCAGATAGATATTAGATGGGTGAAGGCAATTTTGTAAATTAGTGTAATAAATTTATAATTTATTAAATTGGACCTGCGTGTCCAGCATATTACCTCTTGACTCTTTGTATTTCTCTTCTCACCTATTCCTCTCAATGTAAATGAGGTTTCTTTAGAAGTGTTATGTAATTGGGTAGAAGTAAGATTTGTGCTAGCGGTGGAGAGGAAATTGAGAGATTTGTTCTAGGAATAAGTTGTTTTAAATATCCATCCGCATATCATTATTAATTTATTTACCGCGCCTTATTATGCTTTTAGAATGCATGTTTAAGGGTGTATGATGAGACCTAATCAAAGATAATTAATTGGTTTCCAATTACGCGAAAAACCCTCAACAAATATGAAACGTTTTTCCTTCCATTGAATGATTCATTCTCAAGATCCAAGATTGGCACTGGTTTGTTGGCCAAAGTCAAGACCTTTGTCAATTGTGGATGTGTTTGAATAATGAAGGCTTTGTTCTATATCGCATGTCTTGTCCAAGTTGTGATTTGTTGGCCAAATTCATGATCACTTCTTGTCCATCGACATCGATTACGAAGCTTTCCAAAGTCAATGGGTCCCGCTTAATTGGAATCATTAAATTTATTGTGCCAAAGCCAAGGCTTAATTGATTCAGAGGAAAAAGGTTAGGGAATATATTGGATGTATTGGCATATATTAGATATATGTTTCGGATTTGGATGTCCACCTAATGGATCTAGGAATTGGATGAGATCCAATTGATCTTAGAGATCTACCTAGTTAAATATCATACAATTTGTTGGCCAAAGTCAAGGTTGTGTGTTATTTAACGGGATCCTAGCCCACTAGGAAACTAGGTTTCCCGAGTACTCAACAGAGGGTTAGAGGCTCGCCGAAAAATAGTGGGAGGAAAATATTAAATTTGCAATTTCGTTTAGATACTTGCCAATACGCGCTCATTTCATTTTTCATCATTAATTAATAAATATATTAGTTGGACTAATATTTAATCGTTGTTTTAAATTAAACAGTTGGTCTGTATTCAATCTACTTCAATTTATAGTTGATTATATAATTGGATTATAGTAATCAATATATTTGAATTTAATCAATCAAATTATAGTTGATTATATAGTTAGACTATAGTAATCATTATATTCAATAGTACCCGAAATCATTGATTGGATAGTTGGACTATAGCAATCATAATAACTGAAAGATTAGCGTTTAAAACATAATCCTTAGAGAAAATGTCTTTAAGCGGCTTTAATTTTCAATTGGGAATAGAACCTCAGGATAGTCCTGGGAACTGAGAAGTTATTCTATTTGATAGAATTAAATCTCGGGCCTAAGCCCGAAGTTGAGCAAATAGTAGAACATGATCTTTGGAAGATTCATGTAATGATAACTTTAGTGCTCAATCCTTTATGCTTAATGCAATGACACTTTAATTCCGTCGTCAGAATTAAGGATTAGATTTTTGTACCATGATGATGAAATTAAAGAACTTCATAGATCTAATCTTAAATCTTAGAAGTACAAATTGCAAAAGAAGCTCTTTACGCTCGTGTATGTCAGATGGTACATCTGTTGAGCACTAGGTGTCACAGATGATTGCTGACATCGATCAGCTAGGTTAGTTGGGCATTACCTACGTGGCTAAGACTACCAAAGATTTGATCTTATAGTCTCTACCCGAAAGCTGGGGCAGGTTCATTATGAACCAAGAGTAAACTCTTGGAGAGTTTATGGCTATGCTCAATGAGGCAGAGCCAGAGCTTCTAAAAGGGGCAAATGCAAAATCATCATAGTCTTCTAGGAAGAAAAAGGACATATCCCAAGATGTCTGCCTAAACTATGGCAAACGGGGTCACTGGATGCGTGACTGCCGTATGGACAAGGCAGACATGAAGGAAGTGAAGGCGGGGCAAGGCTCCGACTTCAAGTATGTTTGTCATAAATATGTTCACTATTAGTTTCAAAATTGGATTTTTGATACTAGATGTGGTACATAAATATGTACTGATGTGCGGGATTTGCAGGTAAGTAGGATACTGACTTCAGTTGAGATTGATCTGCGAATCAGAAACGGGACGAGAGTCGCTGGTTTAACCGTAGAAACCTAAGTTTAGGAACTACCCTTTGGGTATGTACTTAAATTAGGAAACTGTTATAATGTACCTAGTTTGACTAGAAATATTATCTCTATATCAGAGTATAACTCATTGCGGGTATACCTTTATATTCTAGAACACTAAAGTGTTTTATTTTATAAAGATGATATTGAGATAAACACATTAGATGTGAATAACAGTATTTATATTTTGAATATAAATGAATCTCAAACGTATAACATGACAAACAAATAGCTCAAACTGAATTAATCAGATGAGACTTATTTGTGGCATTGTTGTCTGGGACACATTAAACAAGACTCGTATATCCACACTTTTGAAGAGTGGGTACTATGACAGATTTTATTCTAATCAAATGAATGTCTATGAATCTAGTTTTTTAGGCAAAGTGTCTAAAACACCTTTTACTTGGTAAAAGTACAAGTGCCACCGATCTGTTAGCCCTCGTTCATAGTGATGTAAGTGGGCCCATGTCTAGCTAGGCTAGAGGTGGATATGAATACTTCGTAACCTTTACGGATGTGGCATCGCGTTATGGTTATGTGTTTCTTTTGAAAAACGAATCATAAACTTTTGATAAATTCAAAGAGTTTCGACACGAAGTAGATAGACAGATCGGCCAAAGTATTAAACCGTCACGGTTATACCGTGGTGGAAAATACTTAAGCAATAAGTTTCCTCCAGGAACACCTTAATTTGACCGTGTGTCCGAACAGAGAAACCGAACCTTGTTGGACATAGTAAGGTTAATCATGAGTCGCTCTGAGCTACCATTTTCCTTCTAGGGATACGCATATAACAGTGCAACACCTATTTTGAATAAGGTTCCATAAAAATCTGTTAGACAGATTTCATATTAGATATGAACAGGAAAAAAACCGGGTTTTCTCATTCCTGATGATTTGGGTATGCTAGGCATATGTTTGGATGATACCAAACTAGAACCCAAATTAGATAAGTGCCAATTTGTAGGTTATCTCAGGGAAACCAAAGTATAGTACTTATACAACTCACTAGAGAACAATTTAATTATTGCTCTCCTTGCGGTTTTCCTAAGAGGAATTCCTATATGCGTGGTAAGTGGGAGGAAAGTAAACCTCGATGAAAATTGGAGTAATACTGTTCCAGGCACCGATCCTTAATGGAACACAAACAGTTCATCAGGGATGAAACTATACCACAATCTTCAAATACACAAGAACCACGTAAGTTGGAGAGAGTCAGAAAACAACCTGGGAGGTATGGGTTTCTGATCTCACCTCATTAAGATGTCAATCTTATTGAAGAACATAAATCGACTACGTATGAGGTAATGATACAAGGTATCGACTCCCTTTTATGGCAAAGTGCCATGAAGTCCGAAATGGATTCCATGTATACCAACCAAGTTTGGACACTGGTTGTTGTACCGGAAGGCATTGTGCCTAATGGTACTAAATGAGTCTTCAAGGAAGAAAAACATGGATGGCAACATACCAACGTACAAAACTAGGCTTGTAGCGAAAAGGTATCGTTATCAATATTGTGTCGATTACGACGAAACCTTTTACCTGTTGCCATGGTTGAATCCATTTGGATAATGCTTGCTAAAGCTGCATGTTTCATTTATGAAATATGGCAGATGCTTGTTAAATTCTCTTTCCTTAACGGAAACCTTTTGGAGGATGTTTACAACATCCTGACGATTTTGTCGTACCTAAATAAGCAACCAAGGTTTGCAAGTTATTTGATCCATTTATGGATTGAAGCAAGCATTGCGTTCTTGGAACTATCATTTTGATGTAATCATAATGGTATATGATTTAATTCAAAACGAAAATAATTCTTGTCTATATAAGGAGGTTAATGGGAGCGCACTGCCAATGAATGTCCTACATAATGATGATTTATCATTTCTTGGAAATGACATTTCCATAATACAATCGGTGAAAGCTTGGTTTTCATGAAAATTCTCCGTAGAATTCTTGGGAGAGACAACCTTTATTCTAGGAATAAGGATCTACTGAGATAGATCTAAAAGTTGTTGGCACTCTCCGAGAACTCGTACATTGAAATATATGTATGTGACCTGGTGTCTCATATGCTTTGAGCATCTGGAGTCACAATCAGGCCAATCCAAGTGATATTCACTAGATTGATGTTAAGAACATCCTTTAGTATCTTAGATGAACTAAGGATGCGTTCTGAATTTATGGAGGAGGAGAACTTGAAGTGACTGGGTTCACCGTTGCAAGTTTCCTAACCGAAAAAAATGACTATAAGTCATAATAATGATACTATATTGTTTGAATAACGGAACAGTGAGATGGAAATCTTCCGAGCAAGATATTGTTGCCGAATAAACAACAAAAGCGGAATATTGTTGCAGCTGAGGCAGCAATAGAAGCACTTTGGATCTAAATAATCCTAATTAGATTAGGAGTAGTTCTGTTAGCAGCTGAGCTAGGCTACAACATAGTCTAAAGAATTAATGGTCTCATCAACGATCCAAGTATATACTTCAACTATTCATCTGATTCGTTCGGATCATACATCGTGGCGATGTGATGATCGAATAAATCACATCAGATGATAATTTTTCAAATCCGCTGACGAAAGCAGTTTCTCAGCAGAAGTTTGAGTGACTGTACATAGTTCAAGTGTAGGACACTTGAGTGATTGGCTATAGGCCAAATGGGAGATTGTTGGACAATTATGACCAATAACATCACAATTTGTACAGAACATGGTGTTGTTGTACAAATTAACTATGTGACAAAGGAAATTGCGCTTTTATCATTTGTAATTAGATTACCGGGATATATAAATGATAAAAGTCCATATGATTAGTTCTGGATTAATAATTTGAAACATGTGGTACAGTTTCATCCCTGATGAACTGTTTGTGTTCCGTAAAGGAGTCAGTGTCTGGAACAGTATTACTCTGATTTTTCATCGAGTTTTACTTTCCTTCCACTTACCACTGTATATAGGAATTCCTCTTAGGAAAACCGCATGGAGAGCAACAATTACATTGTTCTCTTGTGAGTTGTATAAGTACTATACTTTGGTTTCCCTAGGACAACCTACAAATAGGCACTTATCCGATTTGGGTTCTAGTTTGGTACCATCCAACATATGCCCATCATTCCCAAATCTTTAGGAATGAGAAACCCAGTTTTTTTCCTGTTCATATCTAATATGAAGTCTGTCTCACAGTTTTTATTGAACCTTATTCAAAATAAGTACTGCAATGTTTAATGCGTATCCTCATAAGGAAATTGGTAGCTCAGAGCGACTCATCAGTTTAAGTATTGTTCATCATGGTCTGACTGCAATGTTCTAATACTTTTACCGGTCTTTTTTCTTACTTCGTGTCGAAACTCTATGAATTACTCAAAAGTTTCTGACTTATGTTCCATAAGATACACATAACCATAACGCGATGCCACATCCGTAAAGGTTACAAAGTATTCATATCCACATCTAGCCTAGCTAGACATGGGCCGACTTACGTCAGCATGAACGAGGGCTAACATATTGGTGGTACTTAAACTTTTACCAAGTAAAAGGTGTTTTAGGATCTTTGCCTAATTAAACTAGATTCTTAGACATCATTTGAATTAGAATCAAATCCGTCCTAGTATCCACTCTTTGAAATTGTAGATATATGAGTCTTGTTAATGCATCCCATATGACAATGCCACAAATAAGTCTCATTTGATTTACTCAATTTGAGCCATTTTTTGTCATGTTATATGTTTGAGATTCATTTATATTCAAAATATAAATAGTGTTATTCACATCTAATGTGTATATCTCAATATCATCTTTATAACCAAAACACCTTGTGTTCTGAAATACAAAGGTGTACCCGCAATGAGTTAAACTAGATACAGAGATAATGTTCCTAGTCAAACTAGATACATTATAACAGTTTCCTAATTTAAGTACATGCCCAAATGGCAGTTCCAAAACTCAGGTTCATACGGCCAAAACAGCGACTCTCGTCCTGTTTTCGAATTGTAGGTCGATCTCATCTGAAGCCAGTTTACTACTTATCAGCAGATCCCGCACATCAGTACATATATTCATGTATCACATCTAGTATCAAAAATCCAATTTTAAAACCAGTAGTGAACATGTTTATAACAAACATTCTTGAAGCCGGAACCTTGTCCCGCCTTCAATTCATTCATGTCTACCTTGTCCATACGGCAGTCACACTTCTAGTGACCCCGTTTGCCACAGTTTAGGCAGACAACTTGGGATATGTCCTTTTAAGAAGCTCTGGCTGTGCATAACGGATTGAGCACTAATGTTATCATCACAATGAGTCTTCCTAAGCTCATGCTCTACTATACGCTTAACTCCGGGCTCATGCTCAAGAGGTTCTACTCCCAATCTGAAAATTAAAGCCGTTTAAGTACATTTTCACCCAGGATTATGTTTTAAACGCTAATCTTTCAGTCATCTTGATTGCTATAGTCCAACTATCCAATCAACGATTTCGGGTACAATTAAATGTAATGATTACTATTGTCTAACTATATAATCAACTACAATTGATTGGTTACATTCAAATGTATTGATTACTATAATCCAATTATATAACCAAGCACAAATAAAGTAGTTTGAATATAGTCAAACTGTTTAATTAAAACAACAATTGAATATTAGTCCAACTAATATATTTAAAATTAATGACGAAAAATAAAATTGAGCGCGCATTGGCAAGTATCTAAACGAAATTGCAAATTTAATACTTGCCTCCTACTTTTTTTTTGGCGAGCCTCTAACCCTCTGTGGAGTACTCGAGAAACCTAGTTTCCTAGTGGGCTATGATCCCGTTAAATAACACACAACCTTGACTTTGGCCAACAAGCTGTATGATATTTAACTAGGTAGATCTCTAAGATCAATTGGATCTCATCTAATTCCTAAATCCGGTAGGTGGACCTCCAAGTCCGAAACATATATATAATATATATGCCAATATATCCAATACATTTTCCTAACCTTTTCATCTGAATCAACTAAGCCTTGGCTTTGGCACAACAAGCTTAATGATTCCAGTTAAGCGGGACCCATTGACTTTGGAAAGCTTCGTAATCGATGTCGATGGACAAGAAGTGATATTGACTTTGGCCAACAAATCACAACTTGTACAAGACATGCGATATGGAACAAAGCCTTCATGATTCAAACACATCCACGATGGACAAAGGTCTTGACTTTGGCCAACAAACCAGTGCCAATCTTCGATCTTGAGAGAGAATCACTCAATGGAAGGATATCGCTTAATATTTGTTGAGGGTTTTTCACGTAATTGGCAACCAATTAATTATCTTTGATTAGGTCTCATCATACACCCTTAAGCATGCATTCTAAAAGAATAATAAGGCGCGAATAAAATAATAATGATATGCGGATGGATATATGATACATTTAGAACAAATCTCTCAATTTCCTCTCTCGTGCTAGCACTATTCTTACTTCTACCCAATTACATAATACTTCTAAAGAAACCTCATTTACATTGAGGGGAATTGGTGAGAAGAGAAATACAATAAGAAAAGAGGTAATAGGCTGGACACGCAGGTTCAATTTAATAAATTCTAAATTTATTACAACAATTTCCAAAATTTCCCTCACCCATCTAATATCCTTCCGATATACATTATTCATACATCACATCCATGTATTCACACAAATCATGTTATCAATCAATCTAATCCAATTAATTAATCTGAAATTAATGACCATCCAATGTTCATACAACGATTTGATTTGCTCGAGTCAAACTCGTTTAAGAATAAATACTCAAAGTAAGTATTCTTGAATTATATCGAACTACAATTTTAAATCCAATTTAAATTGTATCCAATACTAATTCATATTTAATTCCAAATTAAATAATTACACTTATTTATGTGCCTTAAAGACTTAGATTCAATCAACCAACATGCGTCATACTCACGGCAATACATGAAATTAACATCGAATTTTGATTTCAATCTAATTGTTTAATTCAAAAAAATAACCATGAGCTTCCTAGGGTAATTTTCGGCCAAGCATGGATTTTGGGGATTTTTGATCTAATCAATTTATCACAAATCCAATGATATACAAATCCAATTCAACATCACATAAACTCAACCAAACAATCAATTTAGGAAAAATCAAGCTCTAAGCATAAAATCCCAAATTAAAGTCATGAACCCTAGAAAGTAAATCATGCTTACATCTCGCTCTGATATTGATGATAGTGAAGTGGGCCCCACTTTAAATTCAAAATTCAAGTGGGTTTGCTCAACACACTTCGGGCTCGGATTCATTTAATCCGATTAAACAAATTTTCCATCACGATATAATTAAAACCAATTTAAATAAATAATAATACCCAGTAAAATTATTACGAAAATCACTCGTGAATTAATTCCAAATTAATTTGTTCGCTAAAATTAAAATCCAATTTAATTTCCCATTGAAATCCAATTTCAATTAATATATCTAATATATTATTTAGCCCAATTAAATAAATTAAATAGTAAAATCTAATTTAACTATTAAATTTATTTAATCGATTAATTCCAAATTAACCGCGTTCTCTCCTCTCGACGAATTTAATCCAGATAAATTCTCGACGCAATTAATCCCAGATTAATTATTTCTATGATAATTAATCCCAGATTAATTCTTGCCGTAATTAATCCCAGATTAATTTTCTCTCTTTATTAATCCCTAATTAATATTCTCTCTTAATTAATCTCAGATTAATATTCTCTCTCTTAATTAATCCATGATTAACATTGTTCGAGTCAAACATCATCGGTGAATCTTTGGGATGCGTCCCAAGAGATCCCTGGATATGTTGGCAGTAAATACGGTCATCGGACTATCCGAACACATGCGTACCCGGTACCACGTTTCTACCGATTTACAAGACATGGTTGGCTTCTAGCAAAGCACCGTGCCTACCCAATTCTCCAGAAATATTCTGTTACAGAATATATGATCTTTGTCAGGCATAGTATATGTAGTATTTCGTATTACGATCCAGTATCGGATGTCACATGCAAGTCCTGGAGTTGGAGTTGTGTATGCCCCGTACGAAGCATATATCTGATCACTAGCAACTAGTCTCTTTATGATCAGAAAATCATGACCTAGTCATACTTTCGGATGGCTATAGCACTTAGAGTACTAGTTCTGTATCACTGTGTGATCATCATCTCCATATGACTGAAGTGATACTTCCATCTTGACATCACACCCAATACACTACGATTCTCAGTATATCCAGAAGAGGCGAACACAGAACCTGTTAAAGCCCTGGACGACCAAAACCAAAGTATATTTATTGTCGCAAGTATTAGAGATGCAAGTCTCAGGTTAAGACCAAATACACCTACCCTGATTCAGACTCCTATAGACACAAAGTCGTACTACCAATGGGATTCCGAGGGGTCTATCCAGAGCGAAGCTGTTTCCGTACCATCGGTAAACAGAACCTCTTATTACACTTGCATGAGTATCCAATACCCAAATATATGAGAACTATGTTGTTACGCTTCCATAACACACACAAGTACAATACTAGCCTATTCCGCATTATCGATGTCCAGTCTCGATAATACTACGACTAGGGATATTTAATGATTAATCCTTTATGGATTATTACTGTCTCATATCTTATTAATTCGGAACTAATCATAAGGACTTTTATCATTTATATATTCGAGTAATCCAATTACAAATGATAAAATAGTAATTTCCTTCGTCACATAGTTAATTTGTACAACAACACCATGTTCACTACAAATAGTGATGCTATGGGTCATAATTGTCCAACAGAAACATGATACGATTAGATACACATTAATTATTCTTCAAATGAGATTTTGACACATGCCATAAATACATGTATTTGTTATTTATTGTAAATAAAATACATATTTAATAATAATTATATTAATTGATTATTAGGATATTTAATTGTTAAATATTTAAGTGATTAATTAATGAACTTTTTTTTTTCATAAATGTTATGAAATTTGTCCAATTATTATTGGTTCACATGGCATGTTTTGATTAATCTTTACATGACGAAATATGATTTGTTAATGTAAAGTATTATTTAATTAATTGAATTTTTTATTGGAAAAATGACCAATTTGACCCTAAAAGTCGGTCACAATGATTTAAAGAAGAAAAATGTTTTTTTCTTCACTTAACTTGCTTCCATGGCCGAGAGTCACAAAGAAAATGGGTCTCAAATTTTGTTTGAAGAATCCATGAAGAAATGAAGGAAAATCAAGAAAAAAAGGTTTAGGAAATAAGAGATTAAAGGTAATATACTTTAACCCTAAGCTTGGAAATTTAGTTTCTTGTTTCTTTATGATCTAGAAAGGTTCTAGGGTTCCTTTAATTCTGAAAAATTGGGGCTTTTGATTGTGGATGATGAATTGGAAGTGTTGATGCATGTGTGAAGTAGTTTTGGATGGAATTAGTGTAATTATTATCCAATTTGTTCATTTGATAACATGTTGCCATTCTAGAGTGTTATGACCACTCTTGTAACACCTATAACTGTTCTTGGGTGCTTCATGTGTGGTGACTTTGATTGGTGTTGTGTATTAATTGGATTAATCTTAAAAATTGGTTTTAAAGCATGAAATTTGGTAATTTCAGTTTCTGGATCAGTTCTGGAAACCTGTAAATTTTGTGATGAATTTGATGTCATATGAATGTGTTGGATGTGTTTTTGGTGTTGGAAAAATTACCGGAAATTGTTTCCGAGTTGAAATAAGTGAAAATAGCCAATACCGGCATTACCGGGTGACTTTTGAGCCAATCGGGTGACAGTGTTGGTTTCTAGATTAGGTCCCAAGATCATGAAATCAAGATGAAAAACACATGAATACAATCATAGGAGGTGCGGAAAAACTCACAAGGATCGGTTGAGATGCGACGAAGATGAAAAAATGAACTGCCTCATCTGTCAAGCTCGGTAGTGGCTGCTCTTGGTCGTGGACTGCACGACATGGGCTGGTTTGGCTCCTCCAAGAATCAGCCATTGATCACTCCATGGAAGCTCCAACCTTCAAGCTTCAAAAAACGGATTCCAAGCTCAAAGGTTCACTGCCCTATCACCTTTGTATTGACCCAAGTGTGTGCTAGCACCTCTTCTTCTTCTTGTTTTTCGGTCAAACCAGAAATTGGAAGAGGAAGAAGATGAAGAACGGCTCAAAGGCGAGAGAGAAAAGAGAGGGAAGAAGGGTTTTCCATGAAAACCGATTGATAGAGAGAGAAAATAAAAGGAAAATGCTTTATATATTTATTTTATTTTCCAAAAATATAAACAAATAAATAAAAGCATTTTTCATTTACCAAAAAGTCAAAAGCAAAAGACAATAAATGCTTTTCAACTACCACATCAATCACTCAAATCAATCAATCAAATTGTCACATCACTCAAAGTGACATGTGATTTGACGCTTGATGTGATTTGCCATTTGACGCTCGATTTGACTTGCGTGCCGTATTCAAATTCGAAAGGTGAATGCGCTCGCAAATAATCCCGGGCTCGGGTTCGCTAATTCCAAATTAACGAATTTTCCGTTGCGACGTAATTAAACGATTATGCCTAGCGAAATCACTATTCACGTCGCTAACGAATTAATTCTAAATTAATTCGTTCGCCCGAATTAAAATCTAATTTTAATTCAGCGTCGAAATCCAATTTCACATAATATATCGAATATATTATTTTATCGATTAATTCCAAATTAATCGTTCTATCTCTTTAATTAATATTTTATCCCATATAAAATATCTCCGTAATTAATCCCAGATTAATTTTCTCTCTCTTCTAATTAATCCCAGATTAATTAAAGTGCGAGTCATACATCATCGATGAATCTTCGGGAAGTGACCCATGAGATCCCCAGATATGTTGGCAGTAAATACGGTGGTCGGACTATCCGAACACGTAAGTACCTCGTATTACGTTTGTACCGATTTACAAGACAAGGTTGGCGTCTAGCAAAGCGCCATGCCTACCCAATTCTCGAGAAATATCCTTACAGGAATATGTGATCTATATCAAGCGTAGTATACCGAAGTATTGCGTATTTCGAAGCAGCATCGGATGATCACGTGCAAGGCCTGGGGCTGGAATTGTGTCTGCCCCGTACGAAGCACATATCGGATGTCTGGCAACTAGTCTCTATAATCGGATACACATGACCTAGTCGTAATATCTCGATAGCTCGAGCATTTAAGAGAACGAGTTTCGTATCTTATGTGACCATCATCTCCATATGACTGGAGTGATACTTCCGTCTTAACATCACACCCAACACACTACGATTATCAATATACCCAGAATTGGCGTACACAGAACCGGTTAAAGCCCTGGACGACCTCAACCAAAGTATATTGATTGTCGTAAGTATTAGCGGTGCAAGTCTCAGGTTAAGACCAAATACACCTACCTGTTGGTTTCTAATATAGGTCCCAAGATCATGAAATTCAAGCAAGAAAACGCATGAATACATCAAGGAATAATGGCGGAAACATATACTAACAATGATTGGTTGATGCTAGGAAGAACAAAACCCATTTTCCTCTTTGTTCAAGCTCGGCAATGGCTTCTTCATGGAGTGGACTGCACGGTTTTGATGCTCCTTGTAAAACCTAGAATCGGCCATGGATGGGCACCATTGAAGCTCCAAGCTTAAAGTTCCAAACAAGATTCCGTGCTCATGAAGACACTTCCCTATCACCATAGTATAAACCCATGTGTGTGCTAGCACTCATTCTTCATCCATAAATTCGGTCCAACCAAAATTCTTGGAGAAGAAAATGGCTTGAAGAGAAGAGAGAAGAGAGAATAAGGCAAAAAAACGTGAATGAATATGCCCTAGGAGAGAGAAGATCGAATCTTATATTGGAGGGAAAAGAAAATGTAATACATATATCTTTTATTTATTTTCTAAAAACAAATAAATATATATATTAAACATTTTCTTTATTCCAAAAAGTCAAAAAGCAAAAGACAAGTCTTTTCAACTTTATTCCCATCACCTATTACTATTCACATCAAGTCACTTTAAGCCTTTAAATTAATTTTGGCCCATTAGGCCCAATTAAATAATTAAGGTCCATTAAGTCATAATTGGACTTTATGGATGCGGTTTTGGGCCTAATTGGATCCAACCAATTTTGCATAAACCCAACTTTGTACAACAAAGCCCAAAAGCCCAATTACAACTTATAAGGCCCAATTTCCAAAAACAAGCCCAATTAATTAACTTATAAAATTCCAAATTCCATAATTAATTAATCTAAGTGTAATACACAATTAATCACCCAATTAACATTTCTAAAACATCAATTAGCATAATTAATCATGCACTTTAATAACAAATAGTGTCCAACACAATTTATCAAAATCAAACCCAATTTACATGCTTAAAGTCTCTCGGCAATTTGGGGATTTTACGTCCGATTCGAATTTAATTCAATTAATTTCACAATCGACATTAAATCATATTCCCGAATGATTTCCAACACATCCAATGTTCAAAAATCAAAAAATTCCAAGACAATATTGGTTTTATGTATTCGGCCAACATAAGCAATTTGGGGAAAATTGTTCCAAACTAATTTTCATCAAATTGATCTAATCAATCCTCAATTAAACATACTTTAAGCATTCTAAATCATCCAATTTCATCAAACATGCTCAAAATCAAGTTTACCCAAATTTGTTAATTTTGGCCAACACAAAATTTGGGGAAAAATGGATCCAACCAAATTTCATGAAATTGACCATACACAACTTCAATTAATCAACATACAAGCATACTTAATCAATCAAATCAACAAAATCATGCTTCAATTGATTTTACCCAATTTGTCATGCCCAAAATTTGGGGAAAAATGGATCCAACCAAATTTATTGAAATTGATCATGCACAACATCAATTCAACCTCATTCAAGCATACTATATCAAACAGTTTAACCATTTGATGCTCAAATTGAGTTTGCCCAATTTTAACCCTAACTTTTTCATGCTTGAACTAAGCTCTGATACCATTGTTGGTTTCTAATATAGGTCCTAAGATCATGAAATTCAAGCAAGAAAACGCATGAATACATCAAGGAATAATGGCGGAAACATATACTCACAATGATAGGTTTGATGCTGGGAAGAACAAAACCCATTTTCCTCTTTGTTCAAGCTCGGTAATGGCTTCTTCATGGAGTGGACTGCACGGTTTTGATGCTCATTGTAAACCCTAGAATCGGCCATGGATGGGCACCATTGAAGCTCCAAGCTTCAAGCTCCAAACAAGATTCCATGCTCATGAAGACACTTCCCTATCACCATAGTATAAACCCATGTGTGTGCTAGCACTCATTCTTCATCCATAAATTCGGTCCAACCAAAATTCTTGGAGAAGAAAATGGCTTGAAGAGAAGAGAGAAGAGATAAGAAGGCAAAAAAATGTGAATGAATATGCCCTAGGAGAGAGAAGATCGAATCTTATATTGGAGGGAAAAGAAAATATAATACATATATCTTTTATTTATTTTCTAAAAACAAATAAATAAATATATTAAACATTTTCTTTATTCCAAAAAGTCAAAAATCAAAAGACAAGTCTTTTCAACTTTATTCCCATCACCTATTTCTATTCACATCAAGTCACTTTAATAAAGTGACAACATGTCATGTCACATCACATCACTCAAAGTGACAAGTGATTTGACAATTGATGCGACTAGCGATTTGACGCTTGATGTGACTTGCGTGCCGCGCTCGAATTCGAAATGCGAATGCGCTCGCAATCACTCTCGGGCTCGGGTTCGCTAATTCCAAATTAACGAATTTTCCGTAGCGTCATAATTAAATGATTACGCCTAGCGAAATCACTATTCACGTCGCTAACGAATTAATTCTAAATTTATTCGTTCGCCCGAATTAAAATCCAATTTTAATTCCGCGTCGAAATCCAATTTCATATAATAAATCGAATATATTATTTTATCGATTAATTCTAAATTAATTGTTCTCTCTCTTTTATTAATATTTTATCCTAGATAAAATATCTCCGTAATTAATCCCAGATTAATTTTCTCTCTCTTCTAATTAATCCCAGATTAATTAAAGTGCGAGTTATACGTCATCGGTGAATCCTCGGGGAGCGACCCATGAGACCTCCGGATATGTTGGCAGTAAATGCAGTCATCGGACTATCCGAACTCGTAAATACCTCGTACTACGTTTTACCGATTCACAAGACAAGGTTTGCTTCTATCAAAGCGACATGCCTACCCAATTCTTCGGAAATATCCTTCCAGGAATATATGATCTATATCAAGCGTAGTATACCGTAGTATTGCTTATTTCTGTCCAGTATCGGATGATCACGTGCTAGGCCTGGGGCTGGAATTGTGTCTGCCCCGTACGAAGCACATATCGGATGTCTGGTAACTAGTCTCCATAATCGGATAAACACTACCTAGTCATAATATCCCGATAGCTCGAGCATTTAAGAGAACGAGTTTCGTATCCTACGTGACCGTCATCTCCACTATGACTGGAGTGATACTTCCGTCTTGACATCACACCCAACACACTACGATTCTCAATATTCCCAGAATTTGCGTACACAGAACCGGTTAAATCCCTGGACGACCTCAACTAAAGTATATCGATTGTCGTAAGTATTAGCGGTGCAAGTCTCAAGTTAAGACCAAATACACCTACCCTGATTGCAGACTCCCATAGACACATAGTCATACTACCAATGGGATTCCGCGGGGGTCTATCCATAGCGAAGCTATTTCTCGTACCATCGGTGAAACACAACCTCCTTTTACAGTTGCATGAGTATCCTATACCCAAATATATGAGAACTATGCAGTTGTGCCCTCACAAACGCGCACAAGTGTAATACTAGTCTTTTACGTATTTATCGATGTCCAATCTCGATAATACTCTGACTAGGGATATTTAACGATTTATCCTTCGTGGACTGATACTGTCTCATATCATTCTCCGTCCAGGAACAAATCATAGGGACCTCTCATCATTTATACATCTAGGTGATCTAATCACAAATTATAAGAGTGCAATCTCCTATGTCACATAGTTAATTTATACAACAACACCGTGATCTGTACAAATAGTGACGCTATGGGTCATAATTGTTCAACAATCTCCCACTTGGCCTATAGCCAGTCACTCGAGTGCTTGACACGCGAACTATGTACGGTTGGCTCAAACTGCTGAGAAAAGCTTTCATCAGCGGATTTGCATGATTATCATCTTGATGCGATTTGTTCGATCATCACATCGCCACGATGTATGATCCGAACGAATCAGATGAATGGTCGAAGTACATATCTAGATCTTTGATGAGACCATTAATTCTTTAGCCTGTACTGACGCCTAGCTCAGCTGCTAACAGAACTATATCTAATCTAATTAGATTTGTTATTGACCTAGATGGCTTCTATTGCTGCCTCAGCTGCTGCAATTAACCCGCATTTGTTGTTTATTCGGTAACAGTATCTTGCTTGGAAGATTTTTAGCTCACTGTACCGTTATTCAAACTATATAGTACCGTTTGCGACTTTTAGTCGTCTTTATCAGTTATAGGAAACTTGCTACGGTGATCCTAGTCACTTCAAGTTCTCCTTCTCCAGAGACTAAGACAGCATCCTTAGTTCTCTAAGATACTAACGGATGTTCTTAACATCAATCCAGTGACTATCACTCGGATTGGCCTGTTTGTGAATCCATATGCTCAAAGCGTATGAGACATCAGGTCACGTACATTTTCAATGAACGGTTTCTCGGAGAGTATTTCGAAAGCCAGCTTTCGCCGATATTTATTTATTGGGAATATCATTTCCAAGAAATGAAATATTATCATTATTTTATAGGACAACCATTGTCAGTGCGCTCCCACTAACCCTCTTATTTACACAAGAATCATTTTGATGAGCGGAAAATATATCATATTTACCGCCCCTTTTACTTAATATTTGTTTAGTTTCTCGGGTTTGATGAACGTTTTGATATGTTTTATTTTATTTTGCAGATAAAAATAATATCGGGACTCAATGAAATCATTTAGGACGAAATGTGGATCAAATAAGGGCAATTATTGGACTTGATATATTAATTTTGGAGATTGGAAATTTGAAGGGGTTCGTTTTGACGAAGTGCAGTTTGGAAATTCCAGTTTTGCACATCTGTCGTATGTTGGGCATAACGTTTTACTCAGATATCGGATTGAGCTGATTCAAGTGCCAGATTAAAGAAGACTCAAAGATCTACAACTTTGAAAGAGAAAATATTTTCGAATTCTGAAGATTTCATGACCGAAATTGATGAACCATCCAGAAGTGTGTGGAGTGTAATTATTAAAAGTCATTATCAATCATTTTCAAAGCAAAATATTAATTAATTAATAATTAATAAAAATTATCAAATCAAACACAACAAGATAAGCAATTAGTGGAGCAATTATGGATTTGGTGGAGGTAATTAGTGGAGAAATTAATAATGGATTTGGTGGAGAATTTGATGGATGATTGATGGAGGCAAAATTTGCCTATAAATACCAAGCCATTTCATTTGTAAAATTCATACTTTCTTCTTTGAAATTCTTAATGAATAAATAAGAAGATTGTATCTAGTTTGTTTATTTTTAGTTTCAGTAATTAATTTTCAGTTTCGCACTTTCTTTTCTTTACTTTTCAGTTTTTACTTTCCGCAATTTACTTTTACGCACAGTACTTTTCTTTCTTTAATTTTTCAGTTTTATTTTTCAGTAATGAGGGGTAATTTCCCAAGCTAGGGTGAAAGGTAATTCTTTTACTGTTACTATTTAGATTAATCTCCCTTAAAAATAATATATTCACTATTTAAAATACTGATTAATAAAGGATACCGCTATATTGGTCGGTTGGCAATTCAATTTAATCTGGTTTAAAAGACTAATCAAGGATACCGCCAGATGTGGTCGGTTGGTAAATTTATTTTGGTACCGCCTTTATGGCTGGATTATGGAAAAATTTTACCGCCTATATGGCTGGTTGGACTTAATTTGACTTAATCATGATACCGCCAGATTGGTCGGTTGGTAAAATAATATCACAAGTTTATATATTATTTTATGGGAGATATCTAAATTAGTAGTAGTAAAAGTAATTCCTTTTACCTTATCATTTTATTTTATTTTACTTTTCAGTTTTACTTTATGTCTTTTACTTTTCAGTATTTTACTTTATGTCTTTTACTTTTAAGTTGTTACTAGCCCTAGTTATGTGTTAGTTATCTGGGGTTGTGATGAATTCTAATATCACCGGTTTATAAGGGGTTGTTTTATAGTTTGGGTAATTTAAAGGTTTACTTATTAAGTCTTAAGCTTAATGCTTCTTGTTGTCTGATCACCAATAAGATTGATGTGGTAAATCTAAAATGAACTAGACATAGGGATTTTAGTTTCAGCCTTAGACTTAATAGCCCACGATCTTCCTTGATGATAGATAACCCTTAATAGATTTCCTTACAGGATAGGAATATACCTGTCGGGCGGGGGTAGCCATAATTGGAACTTACACTTAATGAATCCAGATAATTTGGTTGACATAGACATATGGTTCAATTGGGTTAAACTGGGTATTTGTGTCTGACCATCGACAGAGGCTATTGCATAATTTAGTGTTCCAGGTTAGTAAACTGATTTATTACACAAACATAAAATAACCACTTCATCTTTTAAATGATATTAGAATGATTCACAACCCTAGATCTTTGTGTCTTTTGTTATTTTCCTTAGTATTTCTTTTGTCTTTTTATTTTTATTTATTTAGCAAATCTACAATCAACCAAATCAATCAAGCAATCATTCTCTTCTCCCTCAATTAGATATTTGTAAATAAATAGTATCAATAATTAATAACAACAGTAGAAATTAAGTCCTCGTGGGATCGATATTTATATACTACTTGAACGATACGTGCGCTTGCGTTATACGTGTGTGTTTACGCCGGTCACATTTTCGTTTTGAATTAAATCATACACCATTATGATTACATCAAAACGATAATTCCAAGAACCTAATGCTTGTTTCAACAATCATTATCCAAATGGATCTACCATGGCAACAGTTAAAAGGTTGAATCGTAATCAACACAATGTTGATAACGATACCTTTCCGCTACAAGCCTAGCTTAATACGTTGGTATGTTGCCATCCACGTACGTCTTCCTTGAAGACTTATAAAGTACCAATAGGCACAATGCCTTACGGTACATCAACTAGTATCCAAACTGGTTGATATACATGGAATCCATTTCGGATATCATGGCACTTTGCCATAATAGGGAGTCGATACCTTGTATCACTTCCTTATACGTAGTCAGTTGGTATACCTCAATAAGATAGATATCTTTATGAGGTGAGATCAGAAACCCATACCCTAGGTTGTTTTCTGACTCTATCCGACCTACGCGGTTCTTGTGTATTCGAAGATTAATGGTATAGTTTCATCATTGATGAACTATTTATGTTCCATTATGATTTGGTGCCTTGAACAGCATTACTCCGATTTTCATCGAGTTATACTATCCTCCCACTCACCACTGCATATCGGTATTCCTCTTAAGAAAACCGCATGGTGAGCAACAATCTGATTATTCTCTTGTGAGGTGTATAAGTACAATACTTATGGTATCCCTAGGATGACCTACAATTGGCACTTATCATATTTGGGTTTTAGTTTGGTATCATCCAAACATATGCCTAGCATTCCCAAATATTCAGGAATGTGAAACTCGGTTTCTTTTCCTGTTCATATCTAATATGATATCTGTCAAACAGATCATTATGGAACCTTATTCAAAATAAGTTCTTGCACTGTTTAAGCTTATCCATTGAAGGAAATGGTAGCTCAGAGCGACTCGTGATTAACCTTATTATGTCTAACAAATTCGGTTAATCATGTTCGGACACACCGTCAAACTGACGTGTTCCGAGAGGAGTCCTCATTGAAAGAATACTATACTCTTTCAAGTATACGAGAAACTTACTGCTTAAGTATTTTCATTACGGTTTTACCGTGACAGTTTA
Source organism: Zanthoxylum bungeanum (assembly GCA_019454045.1). Lineage (NCBI taxonomy): Eukaryota > Viridiplantae > Streptophyta > Magnoliopsida > Sapindales > Rutaceae > Zanthoxylum > Zanthoxylum bungeanum. The sequence continues at coordinate 42,042 of SKCR01024827.1, forward strand.
ATACTTTAGCTGATCTGTTAGTCTATTTCGTGTCGAAACTGTGAAAGTTTCCGATTTGTGTTTCAAAAGAAACACATAACCATAACGCGATGCCACATCCGTACAGGTCATGAAATATTCATATCCACCTCTAGCCTAGCTAGACATGGGTCCACTTGCTTCACTATGAACTAGGGCTAACAGATCAGTGGCATTTACACTTTTACCAAGTAAATAGTGCCATAGGCACTTTGCCCAATAAACTAGATTCGTAGACTTTATTTGAATGGAATCAAATCAGTCCTAGTATCCACTCTTCGAAAGTGTGGATATACGAGTCCTGTTTAACAGTGTCCTTGACAACTATGCCACAATCAGTCTCTTAATTGATCAAATCATTTTGAGCTATTTATTTGTCATGTTATATATTGAGAAATTATTTATATTCAAAATATAAATTCTGTTATTTTATCTCAATATCATCTTTATATAATAAAACACTTTAGTGTTCTAGAATATAAAGGTACACCCGCAGCGGGTTAAACGATATAGAGATAATGTTTCTAGTCAAACTAGTTACATTATAACGGTTTCCTAATTTAAGTACACACCCGAAGGGCAGTTCCTAAACTTAGGTATCTACGGTTAAAACAGCGACTTTCGTCACGTTTTCAATTCACAGAGTAATCTCTTCTGAAGTCAGTATCCTGCTTAAAGCAGATTCTGCACAACAATACATATTATGTATCACACTAAGTATTTAAAATCCAATTTAATACTAGTCGTGAACATAATTACGACAAACATATTTGAAGTCAGAGCCTTGCTCGTCTTCAATTCCTTCTTAGGATATGTCCTTTTATCTTCCTAGAAGATTATAATGATTTTGCCTTTGCCCGTTTTCAACATTCCAGTAGCCTTTGGCCAAGCCTCGGTTTTCTAGAATATCGAAGTGAAGAAGGTACGCCTTGCGACTTGCCTAATTGCAATGTTTGACTTTGTCTCCTTGAGAATAGTCATTAATTCTCCAAGAATTATTTATTGCAATTTAGTATTTCAAAGATCTAAAATAGATCCATGAAAATCCTTCAATTTCATTATCATACTTTAAGGATCTAATCCTTAATTCTGATTCAGAAATTAAGAGTCTACTTGACAATATTATGGATTAAGCACTAAAGTTATCATTACATGATATATTCCAAATATCATGTTCCACTTATTTGCTTATCTCCGAGCTTTAGGCATAATACGTTATTTTATCAAATAAAGTAACTTATTATTTCCAAGACCATCTTGAAAATTATTCCCAATTTGAAATATCATAGTCGTTCAAATACATTTTCACCCAGGATTATGTTTTTAAACACTAATATTTCAATTTATCTTGATTCTAATAGTCCAACTATTTAATCAACGATTTGTGGTACTATATATTATATTGATTATTATAGTCCAACTATATAATCAAATATAATTTAAATTAATTAACCTCAATTACATTGATTACTATAATCTAATTATAAAATCAACTGTAAATCGAAATTAATTAATTCAAATATATTGATTACTTATAACAATTATATAATCAATCATAATACAGTCCAACTGCTTATTTAAAACAACAATTTAAATATTAGTCCAACTAACATTTAATCAAACGACGAAATAATTTGTGATTGAGCGCGTATGGCGAGTAATTGAACGAATATTGCAAATTCAATACTTGCCTCCCACTATTTTTCGGCGAGCCTCTAACCCTCTTTCGAGTACTCGGGAAACCGTGTTTCCTAGTGGGCTAGGATCCCGTTAAATATCACACAATCTTGACTTTGGCCAACAAATTGTATGATAATTAACTAGGTAGATCTCTAAGATCAATTGGATCCAATCCAATTCCTAGATCCGGTAGGGGGGACGTCCAAGTCCGAAACATATATCTTATATATGCCAATACATCCAATGTATTACCTAACATTTTTCCTCTGAATCAACTAACCCTTGGCTTTGGCACAACAAACTTAGTGATCCCAGTCAAGCGCGACCCATTGACCATGGAAAGCTTCGTAATCAATGTCGATGGACAAGAAGTGGTCTTGACTTGGCCAACAAACCACAACTTGGACAAGACACTGATATAGAACAAAGCCTTCGTGATTCAAACACATCTTCGATAGACAAAGACCTTGACTTTGGCCAACAAACCAATGCCGTCTTAGATCTTGAGTAAGAATCACTCAATGGAAGGAAAGACGCTTAATATTATTTGAGGGTTTTTCGCGTGCAAATTGGCAACCAATTATTATCTTGTTAAGGTCTCATGATCATACACCCTTAAACATGCATTCTAAACACATAATAAAGCGTATATGAAATAAAATAATAATGATATGCGGATGGATACTTTACATTGATCCTAGATCAAATCTCTCATTTTCTCTCTCCAAAGCTAGCCTAGCACATGTATTTACTTATTACCCGTTACACTACACTTCTAAAGAAACCTCATTTACATTGAGGGGAATAGGTGAGAAGAGAATACAAAGAGTATAGAGGTGATAAGACTGGACACGCAGGTCCAATTAATAAATCAAATTTATTACAATTTCCAAAATTGTCCCACCCGACTAATATCCATCTGATATACATTATTCATGCATCGCAACCATGTATTCATACAAGCATGTTATCAATCAATCTAATCCAATTAATTAATCTGATAATTAGTGATCATCCAATGTTGAAACAACGATTTGATTTTTACTCGAGTCAAACTCGTTTTGCGAATAAGTACTCAAAGTACGAATTCTTGAATTAAATTAAACTACATAATTAAATCCAATTTAATACGCATTTAATTCTAATTCACTATTTAATTCCAAATTAAATATTACACTTTTATTAACGAACCTTCTACGATTTAAATTCCAAATTCAATCGTTATGGGTCTTAAAGCCCAATTAACGTCCAACGTTTATTTAATTAAAGTCCAATGGGCTTTTAATTAATTTCTTAAGGCGTGGACTTTTGGTCAACTCGGGTCAAACCAAATAACCAAAATCCAATCCGGGAGTTACCCCATAAGCCTTTAAATTAATTTTGGCCCATTAGGCCCAATTAAATAATTAAGGTCCATTAAGTCATAATTGGACTTTATGGATGCGGTTTTGGGCCTAATTGGATCCAACCAATTTTGCATAAACCCAACTTTGTACAACAAAGCCCAAAAGCCCAATTACAACTTATAAGGCCCAATTTCCAAAAACAAGCCCAATTAATTAACTTATAAAATTCCAAATTCCATAATTAATTAATCTAAGTGTAATACACAATTAATCACCCAATTAACATTTCTAAAACATCAATTAGCATAATTAATCATGCACTTTAATAACAAATAGTGTCCAACACAATTTATCAAAATCAAACCCAATTTACATGCTTAAAGTCTCTCGGCAATTTGGGGATTTTACGTCCGATTCGAATTTAATTCAATTAATTTCACAATCGACATTAAATCATATTCCCGAATGATTTCCAACACATCCAATGTTCAAAAATCAAAAAATTCCAAGACAATATTGGTTTTATGTATTCGGCCAACATAAGCAATTTGGGGAAAATTGTTCCAAACTAATTTTCATCAAATTGATCTAATCAATCCTCAATTAAACATACTTTAAGCATTCTAAATCATCCAATTTCATCAAACATGCTCAAAATCAAGTTTACCCAAATTTGTTAATTTTGGCCAACACAAAATTTGGGGAAAAATGGATCCAACCAAATTTCATGAAATTGACCATACACAACTTCAATTAATCAACATACAAGCATACTTAATCAATCAAATCAACAAAATCATGCTTCAATTGATTTTACCCAATTTTTCATGCCCAAAATTTGGGGAAAAATGGATCCAACCAAATTTATTGAAATTGATCATGCACAACATCAATTCAACCTCATTCAAGCATACTATATCAAACAGTTTAACCATTTGATGCTCAAATTGAGTTTGCCCAATTTTAACCCTAACTTTTTCATGCTTGAACTAAGCTCTGATACCATTGTTGGTTTCTAATATAGGTCCCAAGATCATGAAATTCAAGCAAGAAAACGCATGAATACATCAAGGAATAATGGCGGAAACATATACTCACAATGATTGGTTTGATGCTAGGAAGAACAAAACCCATTTTCCTCTTTGTTCAAGCTCGGCAATGGCTTCTTCATGGAGTGGACTGCACGGTTTTGATGCTCCTTGTAAACCCTAGAATCGGCCATGGATGGGCACCATTGAAGCTCCAAGCTTCAAGCTCCAAACAAGATTCCATGCTCATGAAGACACTTCCCTATCACCATAGTATAAACCCATGTGTGTGCTAGCACTCCTTCTTCATCCATAAATTCGGTCCAACCAAAATTCTTGGAGAAGAAAATGGCTTGAAGAGAAGAGAGAAGAGATAAGAAGGCAAAAAAATGTGAATGAATATGCCCTAGGAGAGAGAAGATCGAATCTTATATTGGAGGGAAAAGAAAATATAATACATATATCTTTTATTTATTTTCTAAAAACAAATAAATAAATATATTAAACATTTTCTTTATTCCAAAAAGTCAAAAAGCAAAAGACAAGTCTTTTCAACTTTATTCCCATCACCTATTTCTATTCACATCAAGTCACTTTAATAAAGTGACAACATGTCATGTCACATCACATCACTCAAAGTGACAAGTGATTTGACAATTGATGCGACTAGCGATTTGACGCTTGATGTGACTTGCGTGCCGCGCTCGAATTCGAAATGCGAATGCGGTCGCAATCACTCTCGGGCTCGGGTTCGCTAATTCCAAATTAACGAATTTTCCGTAGCGTCATAATTAAATGATTACGCCTAGCGAAATCACTATTCACGTCGCTAACGAATTAATTCTAAATTAATTCGTTCGCCCGAATTAAAATCCAATTTTAATTCCGCGTCGAAATCCAATTTCATATAATATATCGAATATATTATTTTATCGATTAATTCCAAATTAATCGTTCTCTCTCTTTTATTAATATTTTATCCTAGATAACATATCTCCGTAATTAATCCCAGATTAATTTTCACTCTCTTCTAATTAATCCCTGATTAATTAAAGTGCGAGTTATACGTCATCGGTGAATCCTCGGGGAGTGACCCATGAGACCTCCGGATATGTTGGCAGTAAATGCGGTCATCGGACCATCCGAACTTGTAAGTACCTTGTACTACGTTTTACCGATTCACAAGACAAGGTTGGCTTCTAGCAAAGCGCCATGCCTACTCAATTCTCCGGAAATATCCTTACAAGAATATATGATCTATATCAAGCGTAGTATACCGTAGTATTGCGTATTTCTGTCCAGTATCGGATGATCACATGCTAGGCCTGGGGCTGGAATTGTGTCTGCCCCGTACGAAGCACATATCGGATGTCTGGTAACTAGTCTCCATATCGGATAAACATGACCTAGTCATAATATCCCGATAGCTCGAGCATTTAAGAGAACGAGTTCCGTATCCTACGTGACCGTCATCTCCACTGTGACTGGAGTGATACTTCCGTCTTGACATCACACCCAACACACTACGATTCTCAATATACCCAGAATTGGCGTACACAGAACCGGTTAAAGCCCTGGACGACCTCAACTAAAGTATATCGATTGTCGTAAGTATTAGCGGTGCAAGTCTCAGGTTTAGACAAAATACACCTACCCTGATTGCAGACTCCCATAGACACATAGTCATACTACCAATGGGATTCCGCGGGGGTCTATCCATAGCGAAGCTGTTTCCCGTACCATCGGTGAAACACAACCTCCTATTACACTTGCATGAGTATCCTATACCCAAATATATGAGAACTATGCCGTTGTGCCCTCACAAACGCGCACAAGTGTAATACTAGTCTTTTACGTATTTATCGATGTCCAATCTCGGTAATACTCTGACTAGGGATATTTAACGATTTATCCTTCGTGGACTGATACTGTCTCATATCATTCTCCGTCCAGGAATAAATCATAGGGACCTCTCATCATTTATACATCTAGGTGATCTAATCACAAATGATAAGAGTGCAATCTCCTCTGTCACATAGTTAATTTATACAACAACACCTTGATATGTACAAATAGTGACGATATGGGTCATAATTGTCCAACACTACCCTGGTTGCAGACTCCTATAGACACATAGTCATACTACCAATGGGATTCCGCATGGGTCTATCCAGAGCGAAGCTGTTTCCCGTACCGTCGGTAAAACACAACCTCTTATTACACTTGCATGAGTATCCTATACCCAAATATATGAGAACTATGCTGTTGTGCCCTCACAACGTGCACAAGTGTAATACTAGTCTTTTACGTATTTATTGATGTCCAATCTCGATAATACTCTGACTAGGGATATTTAATGATTTATCCTTCGTGGACTGATACTGTCTCATATCATTCTCCGTCCAGGAACAAATCACAGGGACCTCTTATCATTTATATATCTAGATGATCTAATCACAAATGATAGAAGTGCAATCTCCTTTGTCACATAGTTAATTTGTACAACAACACCGTGATCTGTACAAATAGTGACTTTTTCACTGTTCGGGCAGCCCATGAACTGCCCTAACACTATTGGGGCTGACCTGGGCTGTCTCTATAAGTGTTGGGTGGTCGGTTCAGTCAAAAATACATTTTAAGCCATTTTGTAGAAAAATGTTTTCGTAAAGGTTTCACGACATTTCCTTTATATTTATGTTGCTATTTGATATCGAATAAATAGGTTTAGGTGAAATATGAATAAATTATCCATATTAGATATTGAATAATTTATTTGGTAATTTGAAAAAGTTTTAAAATTACGATTTTGCTCAAACCGCGCTTCCGCCGCGCCCTTCGCCAAAACCCCAACAAAAATGTTATCAGAGCAGGTCTGATGCTTCATCCATTACATTATTAATGCTTGATATTTGATATTTAATCCAATTTTAATGTTCAATCATGCATATAATCTATACATGTTTCTTGACTTTTCGGTTCTTCGCTAACAATAATCTAACAGAAATTTAATCGTTAAATTAAGTTATGTTTTCTATAGGTAGAATTGAATTGTTTAGAAAATGAGTTAGATTAAAAATCTGCATTTGATGTGGAAAAACGCTTCATTCAGGAAAATCCCCGCTTAGAAATAAGGCTGTAAAGTGACGTGTATTGGATACATGTTTCTTGGTCCGTCTTGTCAGTACGGTTTTTGGGTATCTTTCTATAACTGCATCTGAGATCGTGCCAAAGCTATGAGGGTGTAGGTTATGGGATTTTATCCATGCTGGTTGTATATTGATACTAGACAAATTCAAGTGAAAGTGGAAATTCTGAACGTGCCAAAGCTGTTAGGACTACATCAGTAGCTTGAGTTTGTCATTGACAAGTGAAGCCTTGATACGCCTCCTTGTGAACGTGCCAAAGCTATCATAACGAGAAATGGTCAGGACCAAAATTAGGAGTCACTGGTGAGTGATTGAAAATGAGTTGTCTACCTAATGAATATACGTAGGGGAGATCGTGCCAAAGCTGTGAGTCGAAATATATTCATGGGATCCTACTCTCACTATGGAATTCGATTTAATTATTGAATTCCCGTTCTCCATTAGGGATTACGGTATTATGTAAAGTAGTGGGAGACACTGCTTGCGTTGAAAATCCAAAACTAAAGTAATGTGTAATTTTGTGCAATTTACTGCTTTTGTTTTCCTTTGTTCTATATTGTTTATAGATTTATACTTCTAATCCGCTGCATGCTTATTACTTGAATAAGTTTTCTGACTTTACTTATGGTTTCGTAATTCTAGAATAGTTTCTAGAAAGATAGTAGACTTAGATATTGTTAGATTAGTTGAAACCATCGGGAACTATTGTTCCGATTTTCTTGAAAATTAAGATGGTTTGTGACTTAGTTACTAAGTCAGGATAGATAATCTAAATGGATATATGGTTTAGGATATAATTATCTAGAAAGAATAGTTTCTTATGCAGTAAGAATTGGCATGAATAGTTCATGTCTCGAGATTCTTGACTGGCATTAAGAAAACCCCTTTAATATTTGTTTATCTTATAATGACATTTCTTGGCTTTAGTGACTTTTAGAAGTCACGTGTTTGACACAGTTTGCTAATCAATCATTTATAATTGTTGTGAATAATTGAACGCAAATTATAAAGCTTAAGAAATGAGATGTGTATAGTTGTGTATAGAGAATATTGATTCTCACAATACAACAACTATTGGTATTGGATACCAGATCTATCGTCTAGTTATTTAAAATAATATTTAATGATTGTTTTGATATTTGATATCAGAACTTGTGACTATTGGATAGTTACTTGTTCTGTATAAACAGTTGTTACATATTTTAAAATGACTAGTAGTGTCATTAATGAAAAGATAAACATTAGGAAAATATTCGGTTAACTAAATAACTTAGAACCGTGCTGTATGAGTTTTTATCACATAAGCATTAGATGCTTGTTCCTTATGGTAAAGGATGGTCTGATATGAGATCACACCACATATCCTTATCCATTTAATGAATATTGTATTTAGGACGTGATTACATCTCATTTAACCGATGATCGTCATTGGACCACAAGATTTATTAAACTAATACATTGGATGTGTGTAGTTTAATAAATTAGAAATTAACTTAGATAGTTTTCTTTACTCTGTAACTTAGTTAATGCATTGCCATGACTTAGTTACATGTTTCTGAAAGAAAATATATTGAATGCCTTGAATGGTTCGATAACTTTCAATATGTTTCTGATGAAATGAGGATAGAATATTTTGAATGGTTCAAAGATATTCTATTTGAAGTATTGAAAACTATAATTTTAAAATTCATCGTGAATCTTTGAATTGTTCAAAGATGTTTGATAGGATCAAACATATGAATTTAAGGAAATTAGTTCTAAATTTATTTAAATGAATGTGATTCTTAATCAATATTATACTTCCACGATTTCATTTTGATGGAATTGGTCAGTGGGAGTAATTGAATCTTATATGATTTGATTCGCTAATATTGAGTGTTACCGAATCAGTTTTTCAATACTCTTGGGGTTATGCTCCAGTAACACTAATTCATCTATTTAATTAAGGTTCCATTCATTCCTATAGTTACATATATTATATGTATTGTAGAAAATTCGAATCCTGAAAAGGTTTGAGATTTGAATCTTTCTTTTGTATTGTATAATTATTATATAATTGAAAGAACTTGCGCCTCGAAGGTACAAGTAAAAATTTATCATTTATTCTATTTAATAGAATATTGTATTCTATTTGATAGAATATCTTTTCTACGACCCGAGCAATAAAATAGTTTTATTACTTGGTGTGTAACATCGGATGTTGAAAATTGTAGAAAAGACTTGACTTATTGAAGTCAAATGTGAGAATGATAAACTATAAGTGGAACTATATAATTAATAAGATGAAAAGACCATTAGACATCTTTTGTATAAGTTTAATAGGATGTCAGAATCATTTACAAAGTATTTGATACTTAATGATTCTGTTGTTTTCTTATTGAAGAAAATTATCCTAAAACTTATAGTGGGAGCGATATTTGATAACGATTTCGGAAATTAACATTGAACCATAGATCTAAGATTGTCCATGGCTTACTTCGATCAAGTTTTGAACTTGATTAAGCTTTTGTTATGAATAGTTCATAAAATTTGCAAATTATTTGCGCAGCAGAAGCAAAGTGAGCCTGGTAAAGGTTTGACATTTATAGTATGACAAGGAGAAATGTTATGCTCAGTAGTCTATTGTAAATTCTGAGAAAACTTGTCTCTAGTTGTACTAATTGAACAATTAAAGATCTATTGGTTAATGTTGATATTAAACTGTATTTTAGCTAAAGAATGCAAAGTGGCGTTCTTGAGTGATTTCTTCGAATGAGAGATCCGTCGTGATTTATTTGTTTGAAGAAGTTCATTCTAGAATGGCCCTAGAGTTTGTATTATGCTAAGATCATAGTTTGATATAATAGCTTATGGAGCATATTGTAAACTTAGATAAGCTTTCCGGAAATCCGTGTTCTCTGATTTTGATATCAGTAAGATTGTCTGGTTTTATCGAAGTATAAAGAATATGTATTTTTCAGTAGGGTCAGAGGGAGCGTAAAAATTTCTTTCTAGCATTTTATATATCCTAAGTAATCTTTTCTCCGTGTAAGTAGTGGGAGTAATCTATGTTATATTTGATATAAAGTTTCATATATGATATAAAACTAAGAGACTTGTGAGATACTCCCATTTGTCGCGTATTAGATATGATCTAATAAAAGACACAATAAGACTATTTGTATGACAGTTAGTATAACTGTTTGACAATTAATGTGTCTTTTATATATATAGTATTCATCTTTCGTAAATGATGATTCCTTTGTCGAAAGAGAGATTGATTGGAATGTCTAGTCAATCTTATGCATCATAAGATGATGACGTAATGAATATTATATTATGTGCGATTAAAGATATCAATTTAATCGTAATTGGTATGAGTTATTTTGATATGTTGTAGACCATATGATGAGTCTTGAAATATGTTCTTTGTGATCTTTGAGATATTAAGAACAAGTTTATTATTCATGGAGAATTTAGTCTGCAACCATAAGATTAGATTAGTTTTGATCCTATTTATGATGTTAGATTGTCTATGTCATATAAAGTCAGAAAAGATGCAGTGGGAGTGTCACCGCTGATTCTACTAATCTAGTGGAATCAGTTGCAACTTATGAAGTATTGACTTATGAAGTTGCATAGTGACCCTATAGAATTTAAGTTTTCATATTAGTGTAGTGTTTGCGGTTGTCTCATAGTATTTGGATTTGATTTCTAAATACATAGACAACTTAGTTGCTATAGCATAATACTGATATGGTGTCTGCGTTGGATTTCTACGGTCTAACCGGGATCGATTTAAGCAAGAAATAATATGTGAATACTCGTAAAAGTATGACGGAATCATACTTACAACGATCGGTTGATGCGATGCGAGGAACGACAAAAATTGCTCCCTTGAAGCTCACAGTTTTCACTGCTTTTGTCCTCCATGGTGTTCTCGGCAATCATTAAATTTTGAGCTCCAAATTCGGTCCTCTAAGTGTGCTCCAAGCTCCAAGCTCCAAGCTTCATTTGGTGATTCCTTGCTCACAAGTGGGTTTCCCTATCACCTTTGTATGCCCTCTTTGGTGTGCTAGAACTAGGAAATTTTGCCACAAAATTTCCCTTTTTCTTCTTCAATGTCTCGGCCAAGCCAAGAATTTGTGAAGGAAATTGGCCCTAGGCCGAATTGGGAGAGAAGGAGAAGAATGCCTCTTAGCCAAAACTTGTGGGGAGAGAGATAGTGAATTGGTTTTTGTATTTTGAATATCTAACACACAAAAAATCAAAAGTCAAATACCAAATAATTAATATAGTAAATGTCTTTCAATCTTTCACACAAGAGTGATATACACTCAACCAACAACTAACAACTTCCATCACTATAAAGCAACCAAGTTGACTAGTTGATGTGACGCTTGATGTGACTTGTGGTCCACACTTAAATTCACAATGCGAGTGCGCCCGCAAACACTCTAGGGCTCGGGTTCGCTAATTCCAAATTAACGAATTTTCCGTTGCGACGTAATTAAATAATTATGCCTAGAAAAATCACTATTCACATCGCTAACGAATTAATTCTAAATTAACTCGTTCGCTCGAATTAAAATCTAATTTCAATTCCGCGTCGAAATCCAATTTCGTTTAATATATCGAATATATATTAATTTATCGATTAATTCCAAATTAATCGTTCTCTCTCTTTAAATGATATTTCATCCCAGATAAACTATCTCCGCAATTAATCCCAGATTAATTTTCTCTCTCATCTAATTAATCTCAGATTAATAAAGTACGAGTCATACGTCATCGGTGAATCTTCGGGAAGCGACCCATGAGATCCCCAGATATGTTGGCAGTAAATTCGGTCGTCGGACTATCCGAATACGTAAGTACCTAGTACTACGTTTTTACCGATTTACAAGACAAAGTTGGCTTCTAGCAAAGCGCCATGCCTCCCAATTCTCCAGAAATATCCTTATAGGAATATGTGATCTATATCAGACGTAGTATACGTAGTATTGCGTATTTTGATCCAGTATCGGATGTCACGTGCTAGGCCTGGGGCTGGAATTATGTCTGCCCCGTACGAAGCACATAACGGATCTCTGGTAACTAGTCTCTATAATCGGATAAATATGACCTAGTCATAATATCCCGATAGCTGCAGCATATAAGAGAACGAGTTTCGTATCCTACGTGATCATCATCTCCACTATTACTGGAGTGATACTTCCATCTCGACATCACACCCAATACACTACGATTCTCAATATACCCAGAAGAGGCGTACACAGAACCTGTTAAAGCCCTGGATGACCAAAACCAAAGTACATTGATTGTCGCAAGTATTAGCGGTGCAAGTCTCAGGTTAAGACCAAATACACCTACCCTGATTCAGACTTCCATAGACACATAGTAATACTACCAATGGAATTCCGAGGGGTCTATCCAGAGCGAAGCTGTTTTCCGTACCATCGGTAAAACACAACCTCCTACTACACTTGCATGAGTATCATATACCCAAATATATTAGAACTATGATGTTATGCCCTCACAACGCGCACAAGTGTAATACTAGTCTATTCTGCATTATCGATGTCCAATCTCGATAATACAACGACTAGGGATATTTAATGATTAAACCTTTATGGACTGATACTGTCTCATATCATCTCAATCCATGAACTAATCATATGGACCTTTCATCATTATACATCTTGTTGATCTAATCACAAATGATAAAAGAGCAATTTCCTTTGTCACATAGTTAATTTTTACAACAACACCATGATTTGTACAAATAGTGACGCTATGGGTCATAACTGTCCAACAGTCTGAGTCATATTGATGTGGAATTTGGATTCTACAAAATATGAACAATGCTACTTAAGAAAAACGATTGAGTTTGTTGGACAGACTCAATTTGTTAAAGCGGGCTTACTTGTTGTTGCCTACCTCTTGAGAGCTAGGTGAGCTCTTGAGGGCCATGAGTATGTGATATACATTGAGATGTGTATAGGATACCGTGGATTGGCACTAGAGCAAATAGGAGAAATTGTTAGGGTTGGTGCTCAGAGTGCCAATCTGGATCGTATTTATGTTCGACTCATAAATACGAGCAATTCCATTTTCCATAATATTACTAATTTAATAGTAGCACCATTGTCTTTTATACACTTATTCGATCTAATTACGATTAGATATCTGATTATGACTAGATTGAAACTAAATCTGGTTTAGTGATACGTGTATATTAGACAAAGACCCTAGGATTTACAATATAGTGCGCAGTTACAACGTAGTTTGTAATTGACATTGGGATGTGTCACTATAAGATGTATATCCTTAAATAAAGTTCCTGGTCAAGATTTACTAACACGGATCGGTTAGTAAAATCTGCTGAGACCAGTACATGTCGTATATCATGACTTGGTCCGATGGTTTATCCCAATGAACCATGAGTCTCGGGAGACTCGTATAGACATGTAGGTGTTTATTTGATAAACACCGAATGACTCACTGAAGATTTCCTAATAGATGGTAAACCAATATCAATAGGAATCTTCTCGAGTTGAGCGAGCATAGTGATCCTTTGACATGAGATACCACAGTGGGATATATGAGTTATCCTCCACACTTTGATGGCAGTCACGTCACCGATCTATTTAGATCAGACCTCTGCCTGTTCGTTGGGTGTGGAATGATGCTCATGATATCCAGTGCGTATCGAGAGGGATCCGTCAGTCCTGTGTACATGGCCTAAGAATCCTACATGTGTTTGTGATCTAGTAAATCCATGTCCGTGGTATAACTTCAGAAATCAGTTCCGAGTGTTATTTAAAGATCGTAAATTGAAAGTCGACTATCTTATACCGAATGGATTTGACATTCTTATCTATATCCCAGATATAATATGGATAGCCTGTGATGGAGGGATTATACTTATGCAATGACCTCGGCTTGCATAGTTTAGCGAGATTATCCATGGTCGTCATAATTCATGAGTGGGTGGATTATGGACACGAAATTGGATTTTGTGACGGATAAACCTAAACATAGAGAGTCCCACAATATGAAGTGTACTCGTTGAGCACTTGGGCAACGTGATATGAATAATACGGATTATTCATAATACTTCATCGGATTAAGTGAGTTAATTCGAATCGTTTAATCGGTTAAACGATAGCACATGCATTATGGGATTTTGGCCAATCGTAATTATTGTGTATTTGTATTTGATACATAATACGATTAGATACACATTAATTATTCGTCAAATGAGATTTTGACACATGCCATAAATGTATTTATTTGTTGTTTATTGTAAATAAAAATACATATTTAATAATAATTATATTAATTGATTATTTGGATATTTAATTGTTAAATATTTAAGTGATTAATTAATAAACCTTTTTTTTTTCATAAATGTTATGAAATTTTTCCAATTATTATTGGTTCACATGGCATGTTTTGATTAATCTTTACATGTCCAAATATGATTTGTTAATGTAAAGTATTCCTTAATTAATTGAATTTTTTATTGGACAAATGACCAATTTGACCCTAAAAGTCGGTCACAATGATTTAAAGAAGAAAAATGTTTTCTTCTTCAATTAACTTGCTTCCATGGCCGAGAGTCACAAAGAAAATGGTTCTCAAATTTTGTTTGAAGAATACATGAAGAAATGAAGGAAAATAAAGAAAAAAGGTTTAGGAAACAAAGATTAAAGGTAATATACTTTAACCCTAAGCTTGAAAATTTAGTTTCTTGTTTCTTGGTGATCTAGAAAGGTTCTAGGGTTCCTTTAATTCTAAAAAATTGGGGCTTTTGGTTGTGGATGATGAATTGGAAGTGTTGATGCATGTGTGAAGTAGTTTTTGATGGAATTAATGTAATTATTATCCAATTTGTTCATTTGATGACATGTTGCCATTCTAGAGTGTTATGACCACTCTTGTAACTCCTATAATTGTTCTTGGGTGCTTCATGTGTGGTGACTTTGATGGGTGTTGTGGATTAATTGGATTAATCTTGAAAATTGGATTTAAAGCATGAAATTTGGTAATTTCCGTTTTTGTATCAGTTCTGGAAAAACTGGAAATTTTGTGATAAATTTGATGTCATATGAATGTATTGGATGTATTTTGGTTGTTGTAAACATTACCGAAAATTGTTTTCGAGTTGAAATAAGCGAAACGGCCAATAACGCGCGTTACCAGGGTGACTTTTGAGACAATCGGGTGACGGCTGTCCAAACAGTGAATTTTTCACTGTTTGGGCAGCCCATGAACTGTCCTAACACTATTGGGGCTGACCTGGGCAGTCTCCATAAGGTGTGGGTGGTCGGTTCGATCAAATACGTGTTTCAAGCCATTTTACAGAAAAATATTTTCGTTAACGTTTCGAGACGTTTCCTTTATATTTATGTCGCTATTTGATATCGAATAAATATGTTTAGGTGAAATATGAATAAATTATTCATATTAGATATTGAATAATTTATTCGGTAATTTGAAAAGGTTTTAAAATTACGATTTTTCCCGAACCGCTCTTCCACTGCGCCCTTCGCCCAAAACCCAAACAGCTTTTTTCTTCCTTTCTATCTTTTTAATTTTAAGTTTTGAGCCAAAGAATTAAAAGCCCCAATTTTACACTATATAAACCTAGAAATTGGGATTGTTAAATTGACTTTAATTTAGTGAAAAACATGCATTTTGGAGAAGTGTTTTAAGAGTATAAAGCTTGTAATGAGGTCAAATTGTAAATGATTTTAGGGAAGGATATTATGCTTGTAATAATTTTATGGGTTGTGTTTGGGTGGTGACGTTGGGATGAGTGTTGTGTTGGACAATTATGACCCATAGCGTCACTATTTGTACAGATCATGGTGTTGTTGTACAAATTAACTATGTGACAAAGAGATTGCACTCTAATCATTTGTGATTAGATCACCTAGATGTATAAATGATAGGAGGTCCCTATGATTAGTTCCTGGATTGAGATGATATGAGACAGTATCAGTCCACGAAGGATTAATCATTAAATATCCCTAGTCGTAGTATTATCGAGACTGGACATCGATAATGCGGAATAGACTAGTATTACACTTGTGCGTGTTATGTGAGATCATAACGGCATAGTTCTCATATATTTGGGTATAGGATACTCATGCAAGTGTAATAGGAGGTTGTGTTTTACCGATGGTACGGAAAACAGCTTCGCTCTGGATAGACCCCTCGGAATTCCATTGGTAGTATGACTATGTGTCTATGGAAGTCCGAAATCAGGGTAGGTGTATTTGGTCTTAACCTGAGACTTGCATCGCTAATACTTGCGACAATCGGTATGCTTTAGTTTTGGTCGTCCAGGGCTTTAACACGGTTCTGTGTACGCCTCTGCTGGGTATATTGAGAATCGTAGTGTATTGGGTGTGATGTCAAGAGGAAGTATCACTCCAGTCATAGTGGAGATGATGTCACGTAGGATACGGTACTAGTGCTCTTAAGTACTGCAGTCATCGGGATATTATGACTAGGTCATGTATATCCGATAATAGAGACTAGTTACCAGACATCCGACATGTGCTTCGTACGGGGCAGACACGATTCCAGCCCCAGGCCTAGCACGTGACAATCCGATACTGGATCGCAATACGCAATACTACGTATACTACGCCTGACATAGATTATATATTTCCAGTAAGAATATTTCTGGAGAATTGGGTAGGCACGGTGCTTTGCTAGAAGCCAACCATGTCTTGTAAATCGGTAAGCACGTGGTACGAGGTACGCACGTATTCGGATAATCCGATGACCGTATTTACTGCCAACATATCCAGGGATCTCTTGGGTCGCTTCCCAAAGATTCACCGATGACAGTTGATTTAAATTAGAATTAATCTGGGATTATTAAGAGAGAAAATTAATCTGGGATTAATTAAGATGGAGAAAATTAATCTAGGATTAATTGAGGTATTATTTAATCTGGGATTAAATGTGTTCGGAAGAGAGAGAACGCGATTAATTTGGAATTAATCGGTAGAATAAATTTAATTGTTAAATTTGATTTTTCTATTTAATTTATTCGTATGGGCTAAAATTAATATATCGGATATATTAATATGAATTGGATTTCATTACGAAATTAAAGTTGGACTTTAATGCGAACGAGCGAATTAATTTAGAATTAATTCGTAGACGACATTCGTAATATATTTGCGAGGCATCGTTATTTAATTAAATTAGATTTAATTATTTAGCGATGAAAGTTCGTTTAATTAGATTAAACGGAACCGAGCCGCGGCAAATGTTCGTAGAGATATTTGAATTTTGAATTCAAATGTGGGGCCCACTTTAATGTGGTAGTTGGGAGGGTAGTTGGCATTTATGCAAAACCACTTACTTTCCAACCACTTGGTTTAGGTGAAACCAAATTACCCCAACTACCTGGTTTTGGGTAAAAGGGTAAAACCCTTTAACAACCAAAAGGCCTTCTCTCTCTCTTCTCTGTCACTCAACACAACACTTGGAACAAATTGGAAACCCTAAACTCCTCTACCATGGGCGTGAGCATGCTTCTCCTTTCTTTGATTTGTGGCAAAATCAACAAAGCTAGCACTTGGAGAAATCAACTAAGGTGATAGGGAAACAACTTCAAAGCTTGGAATCACAAAAGGAATGTTCTTGGAGATCTTAACTTAAAGCTTGGAATCACAAAGGAAGGATCTTGGAGATCTTCAACTCAAAGCTTGGAATCAACAAAGAAGCATCTTGGATTTGATCTTCTTCTCAAAATTTTAAAAGCTCAAATCCATTCAATGTAAGTAATTCCGCAACTTATTTGAATTTGTGAACATGTTTTCATGCTTATTAGATCCTTGGCATGTTCTAGGAACACTAACAATGGTATCAAGAGCCAATTTTAAGCATGAAAATTTTAGGGTTCATGAGACTAAAATTTGGGGCTTTTGTGTTTTGAGCATGATTTCTTCAAAATTGATGATTTGAGCATGCTTAGATTATGTTAACTTAGAGTTGTGCATGATTAGATTTGAAAAAATGATTGGATCAAATTTTTGAACATTCCTTAGGTGGCCGAAACTGTGTGCAGTGCACTGCAGTTTTTTATTTTTTATAACATGAAATGATGTGTTTTAATGCATGTTTAAATGTTGATTGTTGGTTTGATTGGATTAGAATCAAAGTCAATAATGTTTATGTTAAAATCAAAGAGCATATAACCATGATTAATTAAAGTTAATTGGTATTTTGGAAATATTGAGTTTAATTAATTAATCATGGCTAATACACTTTAATTAAAGTAATTGTGATATTTGGAATATTATAATTATGTTAATAGGCCTTTAATTATGAATTGGGCTAAAAGTGTGTATTTGGGCTTAATGGGCTTGGTTTGACTAAGTTTGGTTTTGGACTTTTGGATTGGATCCAATTGGGCCCAAAACCAATTCCATAAGGTCCAAATACATCACTTGGCCCTTTAAAGAATTTAATTGGGCCTAATGGGCCTAAATTGATTTGTTGGCAATAGGTGATTCCTATTGGGCCTTGGCATTTTGGGTTGATCCATTATGGCCAAAGCCCATGCCTTAAGAATCAATTAAAAGCCCATTGGACTTTAATTGAAATGACATTGGATGTTATTGGGCCTTTGAGACCCATTAAGATTGGATTTGGAATCCAAGTCTTTAAGGCTTATAAGTAAGTGTATATATTTAATTTGGAATTAAATTGGAATTAATTGAATACAAATAAATTGGATTTAAAGTTGTAGTTCAATATAATTCAAGAATACTTACTTTGAGTATTTATTCTTAAACGAGTTTGACTCACGCAAATCAAATCGTTGTATGAACATTATATGGTCATTAATTCAAAGATTAATTAATTGGATTAGATTGATTGAATAACATGATTTGTATGAATACATGAATGTGTTGTATGAATAATGTATATCAGATGGATTAGAAGGGCAAGGGCAGTTTTGGAAATTATTGTAATAAGTTTAGAATTTATTAAATTGGACCTACGTGTCCAGCCTTTTATCTCCTCTCTCATTGTATTTCTCTTCTCACCTATTCCCCTCAATGTAAATGAGGTTTCTTTATTGTATTATGTAATTGGGTAGAAGTTGGAATAGTTCTAGCCGGGGAGAGGAAGGGAGTGATTTGTTCTAGGAACAATTTGTGACATATCCATCCGCATATCATTATTAATTTATTTATTTATACGCGCTTTATTATGTATTTAGAATGCATGTTTAAGGGTGTATGATGATGAGACCTTAACAAAGATAATAAATTGGTTGCCAATTTGCACGCGAAAAACCCTCAAACAATATTAAGCGTTTTTCCTTCCATTGAGTGATTCTTACTCAAGATCCAAAGTTGGCATTGGTTTGTTGGCCAAAGTCAAGACCTTTGTCAATTGCGGATGTGTTTGAATCATGAGAGTTTTGTTCTATATCGGTGTCTTGTCCAAGTTGTGATTTGTTGGCCAAAGTCAAGATCACTTCTTGTCCATCGACATTGATTACGAAGCTTTCCATGTCAATGGGTTCCGCTTAACTGGGATCATTAAGTTTGTTGTGCCAAAGCCAAGGCTTAGTTGATTCAGAGGAAAAGGTTAGGTAATATATTTGATATATTGGCATATATAAGATATATGTTTCGGACTTGGATGTCCACCTACTGGATCTAGGAATTGGATGAGATCCAATTGATCTTAGAGATCTACCTAGTTAAGTATCATACAATTTGTTGGCCAAAGTCAAGATTGTGTGTTATTTAACACGATCCTAGCCCACTAGGAAACTAGGTTTCCCGAGTACTCGACAGAGGGTTAGAGGCTCGCCGAAAAATAGTGGGAGGCAAGAATTAAATTTGCAATATTCGTTTAGATACTTGCCATACACGCTCAATCAAATATCATTCGTCAAATAAATTAAATGTTAGTTGGACTAATATTTAATAGTTGTTTTAATTTAACTTAGACTGTATTCAAACTACTTCATTTATAGTTGATTATATAATTGGATTATAGTAATCAATATATTTGGATTTTACCAATCATTTATAATGATTATATAATTGGATTATAGTAATCAATATATATTTGATTATAACCAATAAAATTGTAATAAGTTATATAGTTAGACTATAGTAATCATTATATTAGATTGTACCTGAAATCGTTGATTAAATAGTTGGACTATTAGAATCAAGATTAAATTGAAAGATTAGTGTTTGAAACATTATCCTAGAGAAAATGTGTTTAGACGACTTTAATTTTCAAATTGGGAATAAATTTCAGGATAGTCCTGAAACTAAGAAGTTACTTTATTTGATAAAATAACATCTTAGGCCTAAGTCATGAGTTAAGCAAATAGTAGAGCATGATCTTTGGAAGATTCATGTGATGATAACTTTAGTGCTTAATCCATTATGCTTGCCATAATGACTCCTTAATTTCCTAATCAGAACTAAGGATTAGATCCTTAAAGTATGATGAAGAAATTGAAGGATCTTCATAGATCTATTCTTAGATCTTAGAAATATTAAATTGCAATAAACAACTCTTGGAGAGTTAATGACTATTCTCAAGGAGACCAAAGTCAAAGTTTGCAATAAGGCAAAAGCGCAAGGCGCACCCTACTTCGATATTCTAGAAGGCCAAAGCTTGGCCAAAGACTCCTGGAATATGAAAAGGGCAAAGGCAAAATCATTATAATCTTCTAGGAAGATAAAGGACATATCCCAAGATGTCTGCCTAAATTGTGGCAAACGGGGTCATTGAAGCATGACTGCCGTATGGACAAAGCAGACATGAAGGAATTGAAGACGGGCAAGGCTCTGACTTCAAAAATGTTTGTCATAAACATGTTCACTAATAGTATTAAAATTGGATTTTAGATACTAAAAGTGGTACATAAAATATGCATTGATGTGCAGCATCTGCTATGAGCAGGATACTGACTTCAATTGAGATTAATCTGCAAATAGGAAATGGGACGAAAGTCGCTGTTTCAACCGCAGATACCTAAGTTTAGGAACTACCATTTGGGTGTGTACTTAAATTAGGAAACTGTTATAATGTAACTAGTTTGACTAGAAACATTATCTCTATATCGAGTATAACTCGTTGCGAGTATACCTTTATATTCTAGAACACTAAAGTGTTTTATTTTATAAAGATGATATTGAGATAAACACATTATATGTGAATAACAGTATTTATATTTTGAATATAAATAAATCTCAAACATATAATATGACGAACAAATAGCTCAAACTGATTTGATCAGATGAGACTTATTTGTGGCAGTGTTGACTGGGACACATTAAACAAGACTCGTATATCCACACTTTTGAAAGTGGATACTAGGACGGATTTGATTCCATTCAAATGATGTCTACGAATCTAGTTCATTAGGTAAAGTACCTAAAATAACTTTTACTTGGTAAAAGTGTAAGTGCCACCGATCTATTAGCCCTTGTTCATAGTGACGTAAGTGGGCCCATGTCTAGCTAGGCTAGAGGTGGATATGAATATTTCGTGACCTTTACGGATGTGGCATCGCGTTATGGTTGTGTTTCTTTTGAAGAACACAAATCGGAAACTTTTAGAGTTTCGACACGAAATAGACGAATAGATCGGCTAAAGTATTAAAACATCACGGTTTGACCATGATGAAAATACTTAAGCAATAAGTTTCTCATATACTTGAAAGAGTATAGTATTATTTCAATGAGGACTTCTCCCGGAACACGTCAGTTTGACGGTGTGTCCGAACGGAGAAACCAAATTTTGTTAGACATGATAAGGTTAATCATGAGTCGCTCTGAGCTACCATTTTCCTTCAAAGGGATAAGCATTTAACAGTGCAATACTTATTTTGAATAAGGTTCCATGAAAATCTGTTTGACAGATTTCATATTAGATATGAACAGGAAAGAAGCTGGGCTTTCTCACTCCTGATGATTTGGGAATGCTAGGCATATGTTTGGATGATACCAAACTAGAACCCAAATTGGATAAGTGCCTAATTGTAGGTTGTCCTAAGGAAACCAAAGTATAGTACTTATACATCTCACATGAGAACAGTGTAATTGTTGCTCACCATGCGTTTTTCCTAAGAGGAATACCGATATGCAGTGGAAAGTGGGAGGAGAGTAAAACTCGATGAAAATCGGAGTAATACTGTTCAAGGCACCTAGTCCTTAATGGAACACAAACAGTTCATCAAGGATGAAACTGTACCAGTAATCTTCGAATACACAAGAACCGCGTAGGTCGGAGAGAGTCAGAAACAACCTGGGGTATTGGTTTCTGATCTCACCTCATAAAGATGTCAATCTTATTGAGGAATATGAACTGACTACGTGTGAGGAAGTGATACAAGGTATCGACTCCCTATTATGGCAAAGTGCCATGAGTCCGAAATGGATTCCATGTATAACAACTATGTTTAGACACTAGTTGTTGTACCGCAAGGCATTGTGCCTATTGGTACTATATAAGTCTTCAAGGAAGACATACATGGATGGCAACAAACCAACGTACTAAGCTAGGCTTGTAGGAAAAGGTATCGTTATCAACATTGTATTGATTACAATGAAACCTTTTACCTGTTGCCATGGATAAATCCATTTGGATAATGCTTGCTAACGCTGCATGTTTCATTCATGAAATATAACAGCTGAACGTCAAAATCACTTTCCTTAAACGGAAACCTTTTTAGAGGATGTTTATAACATCCTGACGGTTTTTTCGTACCAAAACTAGCAAATAAGATTTGCAGGTTATTCGATCCATGTTTGGATTGAAGCAAGCATTAGGTTCTTGGAATTATCATTTTGATGTAATCATAATGGTGTATGATTTGATTCAAAACGAATATGATTCTTGTGTATATAAGGAGGTTAGTGGGAGCGCACTGACAATGATGTCCTAAATAATAATGATATATCATTTCTTGGAAATGATATTCCCATATTACAATCGGTGAAAGCTTGGCTTTCATGAAAATTCTCCGTAGAATTCTTGGGAGAAACAACCTTTATTCTAGGAATAAAGATCTACTTGGATAGATTTAAAAGTTGTTAACACTCTCTGAGAACTCGTACATTGAAAAATGTACGTGACCTGGTGTCTCATACGCTTTGAGCATATGGAGTCACAAACAGGTCAATCCAAGTGATAGTCACTGGATTGATATTAAGAACATCTGTTAGTATCTTAGAGAACTAAGGATGATGTCTTAAACTATGGAGAAGGAGAACTTGAAGTGACTGAGATCACTGCTGCAAGCTTCCTAACCGATAAAACAACGGTACTATACAGTTTGAATAACGGAACAGTGAGCTGGAAATCTTCCAAGCAAGATAATGTTACCGAATAAACAACAAATGCGGGTTATTGCTGCGGCTGAGGTAGCAATAGAAGCCATCTGGGTCATTAACAAATCTAATTAGATTAGATATAGTTCTGTTAGCAGCTGAGCTAGGCTACAGCGCAGGCTAAAGAATTAATGGTCTCATCAACGATCCAGATATATACTTCAACTATTCATCTGATTCGTTCGGATCATACATCGTGGCGATGCGATGATCGAATAAATCGCATCAGACGATAATCATACAAATCCGCAGACGAAAGCCTTTCCTCAGCAATTTGAGCAAACCGTACATAGTTCGGGTGTAAAACACTCGAGTGACTGGCTATAGGCCAAGTGGGAGATTGTTGGACAATTATGACCCATAGCGTCACTATTTGTACAGATCATGGTGTTGTTGTACAAATTAACTATGTGACAAAGAGATTACACTCTAATCATTTGTGATTAGATCACCTAGATGTATAAATGATAGGAGGTCCCTATGATTAGTTCCTGGATTGAGATGATATGAGACAGTATCAGTCCACGAAGGATTAATCATTAAATATCCCTAGTCGTAGTATTATCGAGACTGGACATCGATAATGCGGAATAGACTAGTATTACACTTGTGCGTGTTATGTGAGATCATAACGGCATAGTTCTCATATATTTGGGTATAGGATACTCATGCAAGTGTAATAGGAGGTTGTGTTTTACCGATGGTACGGAAAACAGCTTCGCTCTGGATAGACCCCTCGGAATTCCATTGGTAGTATGACTATGTGTCTATGGAAGTCCGAAATCAGGGTAGGTGTATTTGGTCTTAACCTGAGACTTGCATCGCTAATACTTGCGACAATCGGTATGCTTTTAGTTTTGGTCGTCCAGGGCTTTAACCGGTTCTGTGTACGCCAATGCTGGGTATATTGAGAATCGTAGAGTATTGGGTGTGATGTCAAGATGGAAGTGTCACTCCAGTCATAGTGGAGATGATGTCACGTAGGATACGGTACTAGTGCTCTTAAGTACTGCAGTCATCAGGATATTATGACTAGGTCATGTATATCCGATAATAGAGACTAGTTACCAGACATCCGACATGTGCTTCGTACGGGCAGAACATGACTCCAGCCCCAGGCCTAGCACGTGACAATCTGATACTGGATCGCAATACGCAATACTACGTATACTACGCCTGACATAGATTATATATATTCCAGTAAGAATATTTCTGGAGAATTGGGTAGGCACGGTGCTTTGCTAGAAGCCAACCATGTCTTGTAAATCGGTAAGCACGTGGTACGAGGTACGCACGTATTCGGATAATCCGATGACCGTATTTACTGCCAACATATCCAGGGATCTCTTGGGTCGCTTCCCAAAGATTCACCGATGACAGTTGATTTAAATTAGAATTAATCTGGGATTATTAAGAGAGAAATTTATCTGGGATTAATTAAGATGGAGAAAATTAATCTAGGATTAATTGAGGTATTATTTAATCTGGGATTAAATGTGTTCGGAAGAGAGAGAACGCGATTAATTTGGAATTAATCGGTAGAATAAATTTAATTGTTAAATTTGATTTTTCTATTTAATTTATTCGTATGGGCTAAAATTAATATAGGATATATTAATATGAATTGGATTTCATTACGAAATTAAAGTTGGACTTTAATGCGAACGAGCGAATTAATTTAGAATTAATTCGTAGACGACATTCGTAATATATTTGCGAGGCATCGTTATTTAATTAAATTAGATTTAATTATTTAGCGATGAAAGTTCGTTTAATTAGATTAAACGGAACCGAGCCGCGGCAAATGTTCGTAGAGATATTTGAATTTTGAATTCAAATGTGGGGCCCACTTTAATGTGGTAGTTGGGAGGGTAGTTGGCATTTATGCCAAAACCACTTACTTTCCAACCACTTGGTTTAGGTGAAACCAAATTACCCCAACTACATGGTTTTGGGTAAAAGGGTAAAACCCTTTAACAAAACCAAAAGGCCTTCTCTCTCTCTTCACTCAACACAACACTTGGAACAAGTTGGAAACCCTAAACTCCTCTACCATGGGCGTGAGCATGCTTCTCCTTTCTCTTTGATTTTGTGGCAAAATCAAGTTAGCTAGCACTTGGAGAAATCAACAAAGGTGATAGGGAAACAACTTCAAAAGCTTGGAATCAACAAAGGAATGATCTTGGAGATCTTCACTTAAAGCTTGGAATCAACAAAGAAGGATCTTGGAGATCTTCAACTCAAAGCTTGGAATCAATAAAGGAAGCATCTTGGATCTTGGATCTTCTTCTCAAAATTTTAAAAGCTCAAATCCATTCAATGCAAGTAATTCTGCAACTTATTTTGAATTTGTGAACATGTTTTCATGCTTATTAGATCCTTGGCATGTTCTAGGAACACTAACATTTTGAAGTTTGGAAGAGTGTTCAATGTTGGTGTTGGGCATAGAAGTTGATTGTTTTAAGAAATGTCAAAATGATTGAAAAATCCTAAATGTTGAGCTAAATGGAGTTATGAAATTAGAAAGTAAAATTTGATTATGGAGTGTTGGTTTAGTATGTAGTTACTTAAAATTTAAGGAACTGTTGAGTAGATGTTGTAGTATGGAAGTGTTAACATGAACTGTAATATGATGTATTGTGCAATGGATGAACATGGAGAAGAAAAAACAGAATCCTGGAAAATTGCCTCACGTCGCGACGCTGAAGGGCTTTGCGTCGCAACACGCAATGGAGAAATAACAGCACGTCTCTGGATGTTTTGCGTAACGATGCGCAAGGATTTACGTTGCGACGCGTGGCACAAATCATTCCCGAATCAATTTTAAATCTTCCCAGTTCCACCCTAGCATGTTAGAGGCCGCCTTATAGGTCTCGTATCAGTTCGTATATTAGTGTAGATAAAACATATTAGTGTATTAAAAAGCTTAGCTAAGTTCCGAAGCTCATTTTATAACGTATATGTTAATCAAGTTTCCGATCATAGATTATCCATAGGAACCACAACCTTTTCGATGAGGGGATTCAGTGCCAGCCAAATTTCAAATCTGTGAGTGGACACTTCTCTTTTCAAGATGATTTCTTTTATTTATTTATTCATTCTTTATGAATTGAGACTTACTATTTTAAGCACATAGGGCGTTAGCCATATTTGATTTCAGATTCATGTTAAACGTAATGTTTATGCACTTTTGAAATCTATAACATGACTTTTTATGTTTTCAAACATTAGATTTATGTTTTTCGAGCCATGGGGGAAAAAATCACCTCAGTTTGTAACTTGTTACAGTTTGAAATTGTCTGACAGCACATGTACACATGTAGAGGACTGGGGGGACAGCGATACGTAACGCCCTCAAATCCTAGTTCATGACTAGGGATGACAGATGCCTCTAGATCCTAACTTCAGAGTTTGGAGGTAGCATAGATATGTACCCCCAGTTCTAGTTCAGTGTCTTGAGGGACGGAGATACTTAATTCCCCAATGTCATGGGTTTTCACTCCTGGCTCTAGTTAGGCGTATGGGGGGACGTCGATACGTAATGCCCCCATGTGTCAAGTTTTTCAGCAGATATACAGAGCTTAGTTTTCAGAAACAGTTTTAGATTCAGTTTACATAAATAGTTTTCAGAAGAAAGTTTTCTAAAATGTTAAGTTTTCAGTAATAATAGTTTTACAAGAAACTATCAGCAAAGATTTTTATAAAGGTTTTCCAGAGAGAGATCTGTTTTAAGACAAAGTAAAGTTTTCAGAAAAGTTCAGATTTAATGCCCAAAAATGAAATTTCATAATGTATTTCAGTTTTTCACTTTAAAGACCGTCCACTCACTTATATCGTATAACGGTCTAACCCCCTCCCAGTGTTTTATTTTGCAGGACCCTGGAGGACGAGCTCGGGAGGATGGATACTAATGGCAGTCACTAGAGGGTCTGAGTCCACCAGAGTGTATATAATGTTACAATTCAGTCAGAGTCATGTAAAGTCATGTATTTTGCATAATATATAGTAAATATTTCATTTGTAATATGTTTAAGTTTTCTTTTGCCATGGTTGCATTGTAGAGAAGTATTGAGTACATGACATGAGTCAAATGGTACATATATGTTAGAATGAGTTTGGGCAATGGTCCCACGTTTGAACTATAATTGAGATAATTTAATAGTGATGTTTACAGTCAATAAATCAAAGACTCTGGGGAATAGTACGGCCTATTCCCTGCCAATTGCATTACTGAAATTATGGATGTTACAAAGATGGTATCAGAGCATGGTTTAGGGAGTCAGTGACTGCAGTGGTCATAGTGTTAGGGTCTTGAATACGTAGTATGCCCGGGGTACTAGTATGCAAGGCACTACCTCTAGAGTTTCCGATTCTCGAGTACGTCCTCAAAGTTCTATAGACAGGTTAGTAAGAATTCGTAGACTATTTGAATGTCCTTCCTTATAAATAAACAAAATTTTTTGAAAGATGTTTCCGAAATCATCCTGAATTATTAAAAAAAAAATCAAGTTCAGTTATGAAACTAAAAAATTATAAGTATTAAGAAAAGTTACCTAAAGAAGTGGGAAAAAGAAAGCTCTAAGAAGGTAAGGAAAGATGTATAGATGTTTGAGTGGTCAGAGATAAAGGAATGTAAGAGACAGAAAGTAGTAAAGTTCCAAGGATGCCCACCCAGGTGTTGGAGAATTATGACCCATAGCATCAATATTTGTAAAGAACATGATGTTCTTGTACAAATTAACTACGTGACAAAGGAAATTTCTCTTTTATCATTTTGTAATTGGATTACTTGGATATATAAATGATAAAAGTCCATATGATTAGTACCAGATTAATAAGATATGAGACAATATTAATCCACGAAAGGTTTAATTATTAAATATCACTAGTCATAGTATTATCGAGACTGGATATCGATAATGCGGAATAGACTAGTATTACACTTGTGCGCGTTATGGACGCTTAACGACATAGTTCTCATATATTTAAGTATTGGATACTTATGCAAGTGTGATAAGAGGTTCTGTTAGCCGTTGGACAGGGAACAGCTTTGCTCTGGATAGACCCCACGGAATCCCATTGGTAGTATGACTATGTGTCTATGGGAATCCGAATCAGGGTAGGTGTGTGTGGTCTTGACCTGAGACTTGCATCGCTAATTTTTGCGACAATCATTATACTTTGGTTTTGGTCGTCCGAAGCTTTAACAGGTTCTGAGTATGTCTCTTCTGGGTATACGGAGAATCGTAGTGTATTGGGTGTGATGTCAAGATGGAAGTATCACTTCAGTCATATGGAGATGATGATCACGCATGGATACAGAATTAGTACTCTTAAATCCTGCAGCTATCGGGATAATATGACTAGGTCATGATTATCCGATTACAGAGACTAGTTGCTAGTGATCCTATATATGCTTTGTACGGGGCATACACAATTCCAGCCCTAGGCCTAGCATGTGACATTCGATACTGGATCGTAATACGCAATAAATTGTATACTACACCTGATACAGATTATATATATTCCATGTTGAATATATTTCTAAAGAATTGGGTAGACACGATGCTTTGCTAGAAGCCAACCATGTCTTGTAAATCGGTAAGAACGTGGTACCAGGTACGCACGTGTTCGAATAGTCCGATGATCGTATTTATTGCCAACATATTTAGGGATCTCTTGGGTCGCTTCCCAAAGATTCACCGATGACATTTGACTCGAACAAAATTAATATGGATTAATTATGAGAGAGAAAATTAATCTGGGATTAATTGCGGTAAGAATTAATCTGGGATTAATTCATCGTGAAGAGAGAACGCTATTAATTTGGAATTAATCGGCAAAGTAAATTTAATAGTTAAATTGGATTTTACTATTTAATTTATTTATTTGGGCTCAAATAATATCTTGGATATATTAATTGAAATTGGATTTCAATACGGAATTAAAATTGGATTTTAATTCAAGTGAACGAATTAATTTGGAATTAATTCGTTAGCGACTTTCGTAATAATTTTACGAGGCATTATTATTTAATTAAATTGGATTTAATTATTTAGCGACGAAAAATTCATTTAATCGGATTAAACAAACCCGGGCCCAAAGTGTGTTGTACAAGCCAACTTAAATTTGGAATTTAAAGTGGTGGGACCCACTCTAACTTACATCAACTTGTCAAAAGATGATGGAAGTTGTTGGCAATATTTATTGCACTTTGGAAGTCAAAAATATACACACCTTTTACATGTTTGGTAACAAGTTTAGAACTTGAAAAAAAGACTATTCATCTTTCTCTCTCCCTTGGTGGCCGATTCTTCCTCTCTTCTCCATGGAGTTTTTGTTGCAAAAATTATTCAAAGCTAGCACTTTAGAGAGTCAATCAAGGTGATAGGGAAACTCACCCGAGAGTTTGGAAGTCATTTTCAAAGCTTGGAGCTTCTACATTCAAGGAAAATTTTGGAAAAATTCTCAACCAACCAATGTAAGTATTTCCCAACTTACTTGTTAAATTCACACAATAATCACTCTTAGAGATCCCGTAGCATGTCTAGGACACTAACAATGGTATCAGAGCGAGATTTAAGTATGATTTTATTTTAGGGTTCTTAACTTTATTTTGGGATTTTGTGCTTGGAGCTTATAAATTTCTAAATTGGTTGTTTGGATGTGGTTGGTTGATGATGAATTGGATTTGTGCATCTTTGGAATTGATAAAATTGGTTGGATCAAAATTTCCCTAATTCCCTAGCCATAGCCGAATGTATGAACCCTAATTCACTCATGGTAATTTTTGAATTTTGACAATTGGATATGTTAAATGCATGAAATGAATATTGATTGTTGATTTAATTGGATTGAAATCAAAAATTAAAGGTTATTTTATGCAATTGCCGTGAGCTTGAGCATGTTGGAATGAGTTGATTTTGCTTCAATTTGTGTTGGTCATGAATTGGATGATTAAAGCATGATTAATTAGTTTAATTGATGTTTTGGAAACATTGGATTAATTAATTAATTGTGGTAATTGCACTTTAATTAGATTAATATGTAATTTGGAATAATATGTTAATTTAATTTGTTGTATTTGGGCTTAATGGGCTTGGTTGGGCCAAACATGGTTTTGGACAATTGGATTGGATCCAATTGGGCCTAAAACCATTTCCATAAAGTCCAAATATGACTTTTGGGCCTTTAAAAATTTTAATTGGGACTAATGGGCCTAAATTGATTTTGTGGCATAGGGTGATTCCTAACTTGGACCTTGGCATCTTGGGTTGGATCCATAATGGCGAAAGCCCATGCCTAAAGAATTAATTGAAAGCCTATTGGACTTTAATTGAATTGGCATTGGATGTTAATTGGGCCTTTGAGACCCATTTAGATTGGATTTGGAATCCAAGTCTAAAAGGCACTAAAATAAGTGTAATTATTTAATTTGGAATTAAATATGAATTAGTATTGAATACAATTTAAATTGGATTTAAAATTATAGTTCGATATAATTCAAGAATACGTACTTTGAGTATTTATTCTTAAACGAGTTGGACTCGCGAAAATCAAATCGTTGTTTGAACATTGGATGGTCATTAATTCAAAGATTAATTAATTGGATTAGACTGATTGAATAACATGTTTTTTGTGAATACTTGGATGTATTTTTATGAATAATGTATATCAGATGGATATTAGAAGGGTGTGGACAATTTTGGAAATTGTTGTAATAAATTCAGAATTTATTAAATTGGACATGCGTGTCCAGCCTATTATCTATTACTCTTTGTATTTCTCTTCTCACCAATTCCCCTCAATGTAAATGAGGTTTCTTTAATGTATTATGTAATTGGTAGAAGTATGTAAAGTGCTAGTAGGAGAGAGGAAATGGAGAGATTTATTCTAGGAACAAATTATTATATATCCATCCGGATATAATTATTATTTATTCACGCCCTATTATGCTTTTAGAATGCATGTTTAAGGGTGTATGATGAGACCTAATTAAAGATAATAAATTGGTTGGCAATTTACGCGAAAAACCATCATTTTAATATTAAGCGATTTCCTTCCATTAAGTAGTTCTCTCTCAAGATCCAATATTGGCACTGGTTTGTTGGTCAAAGTCAAGATCATTGTACATCGCGGATGTGTTTGAACCACGAAAGCTTTGTTACATATGGCATGTCTTGGGCAGTTGTGATTTGTCGGCTAAAGTCAAGGTCACTTCTGTACATCGACAAGGATTACGAAGCTTTCCCACTGTCAATGGGTCACGCTTAACTGGAATCATTAAGCTTGTTGAGCCAAAGCCAAGACTTAGTTGATTCAGAGGAAAAGTTTAGGAAATATATATTGGATATATATCTCGGACTTGGAGGTCCGCCTACCGGATCTAGGAATTGGATGAGATCTAATTGATCTTAGAGATCTACCTAGTTAAGTTTCATACAGCTTGTTGGCCAAAGTTAGGATTGTGTGTTATTTAATGGGATCCTAGCCCACTAGGAAACTGGGTTTCCCGAGTACTCCACAGAGGGTTAGAGGCTCGCCGAAAAATAGTGGGAGGCAGTATTAAATTTGCAATTTCCTTTAACACTTGCTTATACGCGCTTTTTATTTTATTTATCATCGTTATAAATATATATTAGTTGGACTAATATTGAATATTCCTTTCTTTGAACGGTTAGACTATACAAGACATTACTCCACTTGTAGTTGGTTATATAGTTGGACTATAGTAAACATTGTATTTTAAGTGTACCCGATATCGTTGATTGAATAGTTAGACTATTGTAATCGAGATGGCTGGAAAGATTAGCATTAGGGACATCATCATGGGTGATAATGTCTTTAACGACTCCAATTTTCCAGATTGGGAGATGAACCTCAGAATAGTCTTGGGGGCTGAGAAGTTACTCTATGTTATGGAGAAACCTCTCGGGCATGAGCCCGGAGTTAAGCAAATAGTATAGCATGAGCTTTGGAAGACTCATCGTGATGATAACTTTAGTGCTCAATCCGTCATTCTTGCCGCAAAGACTCCTCAGTTTCATCGTCAGAACAAATGATTGGATCTTTATAGTATGATGTTGAAATTAAAGGATCTTCACAGATCTAATCTTAGATCTCAGAAGCATGAGTTGCGAAAGAAACTCTTTCGCTCGCGTATGTCAGATGGTACATCTGTCGAGCACTATATGTCGCAGATGATTGCTGACATCGAATAGCTAGGTCAGCTGAGCATAACCTTTGAGGCCGAGACTTCCATAGATTTGATTTTAGAGTCTCTGTCCGAGTTCTGGGGTGGGTTTTTCATGAACTACGACATGGTGAACCAAGAGAAAACTCTTGGAGAGTTATTGGTGATGCTGAAAGAAGTAGAGCCAAAGCTTCTGAAGGGCAAGAAGCATGAGACGCACCTTACTTTAACATCCATGTTGGACAATTATGACCCATAGCATCACTATTTGTACAGAACATTGTGTTGTTGTATAAATTAACTATGTGACAAAGGAAATTGCTCATTTATCATTTGTAATTAGATTACCGGGATATATAAATGATAAAAAGACCTTATGATTAGTTCCAGATTGAGATGATATGAGACAGTATCAATCCACGAAGGATTAATCATTAAATAATCCCTAGTTGTAGTATTATCGAGATTGGACATCGATAATGCGGAATAGACTAATATTACATTTGTGCGCATTGTGGGAGCATAACGGCATAGTTCTCATATATTTAAATATTGGATACTTATGCAAGTGTGATAGGAGGTTGTTTTTACCGATAGTACGCAAACAGCTTCGCTCTTGATATACCCCTCGGAATCCCATTGGTAGTATGACTGTGTGTCTATGGGAGTCCGAATCAGGGTAGGTGTATTTGGTCTTAACCTGAGACTTGCACCGCTAATACTTACGACAATCAATATACTTTGGTTTTGGTCGTCCAGGGCTTTAACCGGTTCTGTGTACGCCTCTTCTGGGTATATTGAGAATCGTAGTGTATTGGGTGTGATGTCAAGATGGAAGTATCACTCCAGTCATAGTGGAGATGATGATCACGTAGGATATGGAACTGGTGCTCTTATATGTTGTAGCTATCGGGATAATATGACTAGGTCATGCTTATCCGATTATATAGACTAGTTACCAGAGATCCGATATTTGATTCGTATGGGGCAGACACAATTCCAGACCCAGGCCTAGCATGTGACATCCGATACTGGATCGCAATACGCAATACTACGTATACTACGCCTGATATAGATCACATATTCCTTTAAGAATATTTATGGAGAATTGGGTAGGCACGGTGCTTTGCTAGAAGCCAACCATGTCTTGTAAATCGGTAAAAACGTAGTACTAGATAAGTACATGTTCGGATAGTCCGACGACCGGATTTACTGTCAACATATCCGGGGATCTCATGGGTCGCTTCCCGAAGATTCACCGATGACGTATGACTCGCACATTATTAATTTGGGATTAATTAATTAATTGGGTGAGAAAATTAATTTGGATTAATTAAGGAGATATTTTATCTGGGATAAAATATTATTTAAAGAGAGAGAACGATTAATTTTGAATTAATCGATAAAATAATATATTCGATATATTATACGAAATTAGATTTCGACGTGGAATTAAAATTAGATTTTAATTCGGGCAAACGAGTTAATTTAAAATTAATTTGCTAGCGACGTGAATAGTAATTTTGCTAGGAAAATTATTTAATTAAATTTGATTTAATTACGTCGCAATAGAAAATTCGTTAATTTGGAATTAGCAAACCTGAGCCCGGGATGTGTTTGCGAGGCCACTCCAATTTAGAATCAAATGCGGCCGCAAGTCACATCGCTCGTCACATCACATGTCAATCTAGTGATGGATGTCAAGTCACCTTTTGGTGAATGACAACTTGTCACTATTCATGATAGTGGTTGTTAAGGGCATTAATTGCCAATCTGGCTCCAAAATTTGTTTGACTTTTTGAAAGGCTAATACCAAATTTTGGAAAACACTTTTGGCATAAGTTTTTTTTAGAAAACAAATACAAAACAACTCTTATCTCTCTCCCTCATTGATTCGGCCTTGGGCCAAATTTTTCCCTTTTAATTTTCTCTCAAAGCCGAGAGATGCAAGAAGAATAAGGAAGATTTGTGGCAAATTTATTCCAATGCTAGCACATGAAGAGTCATCCAAATGTGATAGGGAAACAAATCCTTGAGTATGGAATCCATTGCAAAGCTTGGAGCTTGGAGAGCACAAAGAAGAAGCTTGGCCGAGAGTCATCTACGGAGGAAAAGCTTGAAGAAAGTTTTTGTGTTCGACACATCGCAAATCTGATCAAAGTGAGTTTTTCCGCAACTTTACTTTGTCATATTCACACTTTTAAATGCTTAAATCGATCTTGGTTTGACCTAGAAAACCCACTAATGGTATCAGAGCCTTGATTAAGCATGAAATTTGATTTAGGGTAAAATTGGATAAAATGGATTTGAGCATGTTTGGATGAAATTGATTGTTTGAATATGCTTGAATGATGATAACATAGTATTATGCATGATCAATTTGATGAAAATTGAATTGGAAGAATTTTTCCCCAAATTTGAGGCTTGGCCGAAAGTTGTGTTACCCTAATGTCATGGTGATTTTTGTGTTTTGAATCATTGGATGAGTTTGAATGACTTGGGAAATGTTGATTTGAGATTCAATTGGATTGAAATCGGAATTGGACCAAAAAATCCCAAATTGCCGTGAATGATGAAGCATGGAAAATGAATTGATTTTTTGATTCAATAACGTTGGACATGTGTTGATGATGATAAGCATGATTAATTAAGTAAATTGGTATTTTGGAAGTGTTAATTTGAGTAATTAATTATGCCTATACACTTTGAATTAATTAAATTGTGATATTGGAATGTTGTGATTTAATTAATTGGGCTTATTTTGGAAATGGGCTTGTAAAGTTGTATTTGGGCTTAATGGGCTTGGTTGGGCCAAGTTTGGTTTAGGTTAATTGGTTGGATTCAATTGGGCCCAAAACCATAACCATAAAGTCCAAATATAATTAAATGGACCTTTAATTTTAATTGGGCCTCATGGGCCTAAATTGGTTTCTTGGCAAATAAGGGTGATTCCTTAAATGGGCTTTGGTATTTGGGTTTGATCCATATTGACCAAATTCCATGCCTTAAGAAATTAATTGAAAGCCCATTGGACTTTAATTAAATTGACATTGGATGTTAATTGTACTTTGAGACCCGATAAGATTAGATTTAAAATCTAAGCCGCTAAAGGCACATTAATAAAGTGTAATTATTTAATTTGGAATTAAATATAGAATTAGTATTAAATACAAATTAAATTGGACTTTATGGTTATGTGAATCGTAGTGTATTGGGTGTGATGTCAAGACGGAAGTATCACTTCCGTTATAGTGGAGATGATGATCACGTAGGATACGAAACTTGTTCTCTTATATGCTGCAGCTATCGGGATATTATGACTAGGTCATGTATATCCGATTATAGAGACTAGTTACCAGAGATCTGATATGTGCTTCGTACGGGGCAGACACAATTCCAGCCCCAGGCCTAGCACGTGACCATCTGATACTGGATCGACATACACAATTCTATGTATATTACGCCTGATATAGATCGTTTATTCCTGTAAACATGTTTCTGGAGAATTGGGAAGGCATGGCGTTTTGCTAGATGCCAACCTTGTCTTGTAAATCGGTAAAACGTAGTACTATGTACTTACGTGTTCCGATAGTCTGACTACCGTATTTACTGCCAACATATCCGGGGATCTCATGGATCGCTTCCCGAAGATTCACCGATGATGTATGACTCGCACTTTATTAATCTAGGATTAATTGGATGAGAGAGAATATTAATCTGGGATTAATTACGGAGATATTTCATCTGGGATAAAATATTATTTAAAGAGAGAGAACAATTAATTTGGAATTAATTGATAAATTAATATATTCGATATATTAAACGAAATTGGATTTCGACACGGAATTAAAATCAGATTTTAATTCAGGCGAACGAATTAATTTAGAATTAATTCATTAGAGATGTGAATAGTAATTATGCTAGGCATGATTATTTTATTAAATTAGATTTAATTACGACGCAACGGAAAATTCGTTAATTCGGAATTAGCGAATTCGCGCCCAGGAGTGTTTGCGGAGCCACTCGCATTTGGAATCGAAGTGGGACCCGCATGTCACATCTAGCGTGACATCATTTGTCAATCAAGTGATAGATGTCTTTCACTTTGAGTGATTGACACCAGTCACTATTCATTGATTGATGTAAGTGGTTGGAAAGTTAAAAGGCTTTAATGCCTTGACTTTTTTAGTTTTGTTTTTGGTATTTGTTTTTTGGAAATTCAAAAACTATATACATAACACACAAAACCAACATCTTCTCTCTCTCTCTCTCTCACTTGGGTATTCGGCCAAGGCCAAATACATCTTCTCTCCATTTTCTTCTTCCAAACCGTGAGCAAATGAGAAGAGTTAGAGGATTTGTTGCAAATCTTCAAGGGTGCTAGCACACAAAGAGGCATACAAGGTGATAGGGAAACCATCTCATGAGCATGGAATCACCATTGATAAATCTTGGATCTTGAAGATGAAGATGAAGTCAAAATACCCACCATGGCCGAGAGCTTCTTCAACAAAGAGGAAAAGAATTTTCTTTGTCGCATCCAATCCGATCAATGTAAGTATGATTCCGCCATACTTCTGTGTGTATTCATACTTGTTTCATTGCTTGAAAATGATCCTTGGGACTTAATAGAAACCCAACAATGGTAT
The DNA here is from genome assembly GCA_019454045.1 of Zanthoxylum bungeanum. Taxonomy (NCBI): domain Eukaryota; kingdom Viridiplantae; phylum Streptophyta; class Magnoliopsida; order Sapindales; family Rutaceae; genus Zanthoxylum; species Zanthoxylum bungeanum. The sequence continues at coordinate 79,487 of SKCR01024827.1, forward strand.
CTTGAGCCATTTTGAGCATGAAACATGATTAGGGTAACAATTGGGTAAAATGTATTTGAGCATGATTTTATGAAATTGGATGATTGAGTATGCTTAAATGTGTTTTAATTGAGGATTGATGGGATCAATTTGATGAAAAATTGTTTGGAACAAATTTCCCCAAATTCTTAGCTTGGCCGAGAATGAGCATGCCCTAAATTGTCTTGGAATTTTGTTTTTTTGATTCATTGGATGACTTGAAAACATTTGGGAATGTTGATTTAATGTTTGATTGGATTTAATTGGATTGGATTTAAAATTGGACATAAAATCCCCCTTTGGCCGAGACTTATATAGCATGTATATTGGGTTTGATTTTTTTTAAATTATGTTGGACATGATTTAATGTTGATAAGCATGATTAATTAGGATAATTTGGTGTTTTGGAAATATTGATTTGGGTAATTAATTATGCTATACACTTGGAATAATTAAATTGTGAAATTGGATTTTTTGTAATGTAATTAATTGGGCCTATTTTGGAAATTGGGCTTGTAATGTTGTAAATGGGCTTATTGGGCTTGGTTGTACCAAGTTAGGTTTAGGCTAAATTAGTTGGATCCAATTGGGCCCAAAACCGCTTCCATAAAGCCCAAATGCGACTAATGGACCTTAATAATTTAATAGGCCCTAATGGGCCTAAATTGATTTCTAGGCTTATGGGGTTACTCCTTGATTGGGCTTTGGTTATTGGGTTTGACCCGAGTTGACCAAAAGTCCACAACTTAAGAAATTAATTAAAAACCCATTGGACTTTAATTAAATAAACATTGGACATTAAATCGGGCTTTGAGACCGTAACGATTAAATTTGGAATTTAAGTCATAAAAGTTCATTAATAAAGTGTAGTATTTAATTTGGAATTAAATAGCGAATTAGTATTAAATACAAATTGAATTGGATTTAATTATGTAGTTTAATTTAATTCGAGAATTCGTACTTTGAGTACTTATTCTTAAAATGAGTCGGACTCGCGCAAAATCAAATCGTTGTTTGAACATTGGATGGCCATTAATTTCAGATTAATTAATTGGATTAGATTGATTGATAACATGCTTTGTGTGAATACATGGATGTGATGTATGAATAATGTATATCGGATGTATATTAGATGGGTGAGGGCAATTTTGGAAACTGTTGTAATAAATTTAGAATTTATTAATTGGACCTGCGTGTCCAGCTTATTACCTCTTGACTCTTTGTATTTCTCTTCTCACCTATTCCCCTTAATGTAAATGAGGTTTCTTTAGAAGTGTTATGTAATTGGGTAGAAGTAAGATTTGTGCTAGTGGGAGAGAGGAAAAAAAGAGATTTGTTCTAGGAACAATGTGTTTAAATATCCATCTGCATATCATTATTAAATTTACTTACGCGCCTTATTATGTTTTTAGAATGCATGTTTAAGGGTATATGATGAGACATTAACGAAGATAATTAATTGGTGCCAATTACGCGAAAAACCCTCAACATATATTAAGCGTTTTTCCTTCCATTGAATGATTCATTCTCATGATCCAAGATTGGCACTGGTTTGTTGGCCAAAGTCAAGGCCTTTGTCCATCGCGGATGTGTTTGAATCATGAAGGCTTTGTTCCATATCGCATGTCTTGTCCAAGTTGTGATTTGTTGGCCAAAGTCAAGATCACTTCTTGTCCATCGACATCGATTACGAAGCTTTCCAAAGTCAATGGGTCCCGCTTAACTGGAATCATTAAGTTTGTTGTGCCAAAGCCAAGGCTTAAATGATTCAGAGGAAAAAGGTTAGGGAATATATTGGATATATCGGCATATATAAGATATATGTTTCGGACTTGGATGTCCACCTACTGGATCTAGGAATTGGATGAGATCCAATTGATCTTAGAGATCTACCTAGTTAAATATCATACAATTTGTTGGCCAAAGTCAAGGTTGTGTGTTATTTAATGGGATCCTAGCCCACTAGGAAACAAGGTTTCCCGAGTACTCAACAGATGGGTATAGGCTCGCCGAAATATAGTGGGAGGCAAGTATTAAATTTATAATTTCGTTTAGATATTTGCCAATATGCGCTCATTTCAATTTTTCGTCAATACAAAAATAAATATTAATTGGACTAATATCGTTGTTTTAAATTAAACAGTTGGACTGTATTCAAACTACTTCAAATAATAGTTGATTAGATAATTGGATTATAGTAATCAATATATTTGAATTTAACCAACTAAATTATAGTTGATTATATAGTTAGACTATAGTAATCATTATATTAAATAGTACCTGAAATCGTTGATTGGACAGTTGGACTATAACAATCAAGATAGCTGAAAGATTAGCGTTTAGAACATAATCCTGGGTGAAAATGTATTTAAACATCTTTAATTTTCAGATTGGGAATAAAACCTCAGGATAGTCCTGAGAATTGAGAAGTTATTCTATTTGATAGAACAACCTCTTGGGCCTAAGCCCGGAGTTGAGCAAATAGTAGAACATGATATTTGGATTATTCATGTGATGATAACTTTGATGCTCAATCCTTTATGCTTGATGCAATGACACTTTAATTTCGTTGTCAAAATTAAGAATTAGATCCTTGTACGATGATGATGAAATTAAAGATCTTCGTAGATTTATTCTTAAATTTTAGAAGCACAAATTGCAAAAGAAGCTCTTTAGCTCGTGTATGTCAGAGGGTACATCTGTCGAGCACTACGTGTCGCAGATGATTGCTGACATCGATTAGCTATGTTAGCTGGGCATTACCTACGTGGCCGAGACTACCAAAGATTTGATCTTATAGTCTCTACCTGAAAGCTGGGGCAAGTTTATTATGAACCAAGAGTAAACTCTCGGAGAGTTAATGGCTATGCCATAGTAGGCAAAGCCAGAGCTTCTAAAATGGGCAAAGGCAAAATCATCACAGTCTTCTAGGAAGACAATGTTGGGTTTCTATTAAGTCACAAGGATCATTTTCAAGCAATGAAACAAATATGAATACACAACGAAGTATGGCGGAATGATACTTACATTGATCGAATTGGATGCGACGAAGAAAATTCTTTTCCTCTTTGTTGAAGAAGCTCTCGGCCATGGTGGGTATTTTGACTCCATCTTCATCTTCAAGCTCCAAGCTTTATCAATGGTGATTCCAAGCTCATGAGATGGTTTCCCTATCACCTTGTATGCCTCTTTGTGTGCTAGCACCCTTGAAGATTTGCAACAAATCCTCTAACTCTTCTCTTTTGCTCACGGTTTGGAAGAAGAAAATGGAGAGAAGATGTATTTGGCCCTTGGCCGAATACCCAAGTGAGAGAGGGAGAAAAGATGTTGGTTTTGTGTGTTATGTCTATAGTTTTTGAATTACCAAAAAACAAATACAAAAAACAAAACTCAAAAAGTCAAGGCATTAAAGCCTTTTAACTTTCCAACCACTTACATCAATCAATGAATAGTGACTGGTGTCAATCACTCAAAGTGAAAGACATCTATCACTTGATTGATGAATGATGTGACTTGCGGGTCCCACTTCGATTCCAAATGCGAGTGGTTCCGCAAACACTCCTGGGCGCCGATTCGCTAATTCCGAATTAACGAATTTTCTATTGTGTCGTAATTAAATCTAATTAAATTAAATAATCATGCCTAGCATAATTACTATTCACGTCGCTAACGAATTAATTCTAAATTAATTTGTTAGCCTGAATTAAAATCCGATTTTAATTCCGCGTCGAAATCCAATTTCGTTTAATATATCGAATATATTAATTTATCGATTAATTCCAAATTAATCGCTCTCTCTTTAAATAATATTTTATCCCAGATAAAATATCTCCGTAATTAATCCCAGATTAATTTTCTCTCTCATCCAATTAATCCCAGATTAATAATGTGTGAGTCATACATCATCGGTGAATCTTCGGGAAGCGACCCATGAGATCTCCGGATATGTTGGCAGTAAATACGGTCGTCGGACTATCTGAACACATAAGTACCTAGTACTACGTTTTACCGATTTACAAGACAAGGTTGGCTTCTAGCAAAGCGTCATGCCTTCCCAATTCTCCAAAAACATGCTTACAGGAATAAACGATCTATATCAGGCGTAGTATACATAGAATTGTGTATGTCGATCCAGTATCAGATGGTCACGTGCTAGGCCTGGGGCTGGAATTATGTCTGCCCCGTACGAAGCACATATCGGATCTCTGGTAACTAGTCTCTATAATCGGATATACATGACCTAGTCGTAATATCCCGATAGCTGCAGCATATAAGAGAACAAGTTCCGTATCCTACGTGATCATCATCTCCACTATAACTGAAGTGATACTTCGTCTTGACATCACACCCAATACACTATGATTCTCAATATACCCAGAAGAGGCGTACACAGAACCGGTTAAAGCCCTGGACGACCAAAACCAAAGCATATTGATTGTTGCAAGTATTAGCGGTGCAAGTCTCAGGTTAAGACCAAATACACCTGCCCTGAATTCGAACTTCCATAGACACATAGTTATACTACCAATGGAATTCCGAAGGGGTCTATCCAGAGTGAAGCTGTTTCCCGTACCATCGGTAAAACACAACCTCCTATTACACTTGCATGAGTATCCTATACCCAAATATATGATAACTATGCCGTTGTGCCCTTACAACGCGCACAAGTGTAATACTAGTCTTTTACGCATTATCGATGAGCAATCTCGATAATACTCTGACTAGGGATATCTAATGATTTATCCTTCGTGGACTGATACTGTCTCATATCATCTCAATCCAGGAACAAATCATAAGGACCTCTTATCATTTATACATCTTGGTGATCTAATCACAAATGATAAGAGAGCAATCTCCTTTGTCACATAGTTAATTTGTACAACAACACCATGATCTGTACAAATAGTGACGCTATGGGTCATAATTGTCCAACAATCTCCCACTTGGCCTATAGCCAGTCACTCGAGTGTCCTATACCCGAACTATGTACAGTTCGCTCAAACTGCTGAGGAAAGGTTTTCGTCAGCGGATTTGCATGATTATCATCTGATGCGATTTATACGATCATCACATCGCCACGATGTATGATTCGAACGAATCAGATGATTATCAAAGTATGTATCTGGATCGTTGATGAAACCATTAATCCTTTAGCCTATGCTTTATCCTAGCTCAGCTGCTAACATAACTATATCTAATCTAATTAGATTTGTTATCGACCTAAATGGCTTCTATTGCTGCCTCAGCTGCAACAATAACCCGCATTTTTTGTTTATTCGGTAACAGTATCTTGCATGGAAGATTTCCAGCTCACTGTACCGTTATTCAAACTGTATAGTACCGTTTGCGACTTATAGTCGTTTTTATCGGTTTAGAAACTTGCAGTAGTGAACCCAGTCAATTCAAGTTCTCATTTCTCCATAGTTTAAGACATCATCCTTAGATCTCTAAGATATTAAATGATGTTCTTAATTTCAATCCTATGACTATCACTTGGATTGGCCTGATTGTGAATCCATATGCTCAAAGCGTATGAGACATCAGGTCACATACATTTTTCAATGTACAATTTCTCGGAGAGTTTTAACAACTATAAATATATCCCAGTAGATATTTATTCCTAGAATAAAGGTTGTTTCTCCCAAGAATTCTACGGAGAATTTTCTCGAAAGCCAAGCTTTCACAGATTGTTATTTGGGAAATTTCATTTCCAAGAAATGATATATCATCATTACTTAGGACAACGATTGTCAGTGCGCTCCCACTAACCTCCTTATATACACAAGAATCATTTCATTTTCAATTAAATCATAAACTATTATGATTACATCAAAGTGATAAATCCAAGAACATAATGCTTGCTTCAATCCAAACATGGATCGAATAACCTGCAAACCTTGTTTGCTAGTTTTGGTATGACAAAACCAACAGGATGTTGTAAACATCCTCCAAAAGGTTTCCTTTTCATGAAAGCGATTTTCCCATTCGGCTGTCATATTTCATTAATGAAACATGCATCTTTAGTAAGCATTATCCAAATGGATTTACCATGGTAACAGGTAAAAGGTTGAATCGTAATCGATACAATGTTGATAACGATACCTTTCCGCTAAAAGCCTAGCTTTATATGTTGGTATGTTGCGTTCCATGTACGTCTTCCTTGAAGACTTATATAGTACCATAGGCACAATGCCTTGTGGTACAACAACTAGTATCCAAACTTGGTTGTTTACATGGAATCCATTTCGGACTCATGGCACCTTGCCATAATAGGGAGTCGATACCTTGTATCACTTCCTCATACGTAGTCAGTTGGTATTCCTCAATAAGATTGACATCTTAACAAGGTGAGATCAGAAACCCATACCCCAGGTTGTTTTCTGACTCTCTCCGACTTACGCGGTTCTTGTGTATTCGAAGATTACTGGTATAGTTTCATCCTTGATGAACTATTTGTGTTCCATTAAGGAATCGCTGCCTGGAACAGTATTACTACGATTTTCATCGAGTTTTACTATCCTCCCACTTACCACTGCATAAAGGTATTCCTCTTAGGAAAACCGCATGGTGAGCAACAATTAAAATTTTCTCATATGAGTTGTATAAGTATTATACTTTGGTATCCCTAGGATAACCTACAATTGGCACTTATCCGATTTTGGGTCTTAGTTTGGTATCATCCAAACATATGCCTAGCATCCCAAATTTTCAGGAATGAGAAACCCGGTTTCTTTCCCGTTCATATCTAATATGAAATCTGTCAAACAGCTTTTATGGAACCTTATTCTAAATAAGTTCTACACTGTTTATGCTTATCCGTTGAAGGAAATGGCAGCTCAGAGCGACTCACGATTAACCTTATCATGTCCAACAAAATTCGGTTACTCAGTTCGGACACACCGTCAGATTGACGTGTTCCGGGAGGAGTCCTCATTGAAAGAATACTATACTCTTTCAAGTATATTAGAAACTTATTGCTTAAGTATTTTTCATCATGGTCTAACCGTGACGGTTTAATACTTTAGCCGATCTGTTTGTCTATTTCATGTCGAAACTGTAAAAGTTTCCGATTTGTGTTTCATAAGAAACTATAACCATTACGCGATGCCACATCCGTGAAGGTCACGAAATATTCATATCCACCTCTAGCCTAGCTAGACATGGGCCCACTTGCTTCACTATGAACTAGGGCTAATAGATCGGTGGCATTTGCACTTTTACCGAGTAAAGGTGTTTTAGGCACTTTGCCCAATAAACTAGATTCGTAAACTTTATTTGAATAAAATCAAATCAGTCCGAGTACCCACTCTTCAAAAGTGTGGATATACGAGTCTTGTTTAATTGTGTCCCAAACAACAATGCCACAATATGTTTCTTCTGATCAAATCAGTTTGAGCTATTTGTTTGTCATGTTACATGTTTGAGATTTATTTATATTCAAAATATAAATTATGTTATTCACATCTAATGTGTTTATCTCAATATCATCTTCATATAATAAAACACTTTAGTGTTCTAGAATATAAAGGTAAATCCGCAACGGATTAAACATTGATATAGAGATAATGTTTTTAGTCAAACTAGTTACATTATAACAGTTTCCAAATTTAGGTACACACCCGAAGGGTAGTTCCCAAATTAGGTTTCTACGATTAAAACAGCGACTTTCGTCCCGTTTCCAATTCGCAAATTAATCTCATCTGAAGTCAGTATTCTGCTCATAGCAGATTCTGAACACCAGTACATATTTATGTACCATACTAAGTATTTAAAATCCAATTTTAATACTAGTAGTGAACATATAAATGACAAATATATTTGAAGTCAGAGCCTTGCCCGTCTTCAATTCCTTCATGTCTACTTTTTCCAAACGGCAGTCACGCTTCCGCGATCCTGTTTGCCATAATTTAGGCAGACATTTTGGGATATGTCCTTTTATCTTCCCAGAAGATTATAATGATTTTGCCTTTGCCCTTTTCCACACTCAGATCGTTCGGCCTAGCCTTGGCCTTCTAGAATATCAAAGTAGGGTGCGCCTTGCGCTATTGCCTTATTGCAAACTTTGACTTTGTCTCATTGAGAATAGTCATTAACTCTCAAGAGTTATTAATTGCAATTTGACTTCTAAAATCTAATTATAGATTTATGAAGATCCTTCAATTTCTTTTTCATACTTTAAGGATCTAATCCTTAGTTCTGATTAAGAAATTAAGGAGTTTATTTGACAAGTATTACTGGATTAAGCACTAAAGTTATCATCACATGAATATTCCAAATATCATGTTCTACTATTTGCTTAACTTCGGGCTCAGGCCTAATATGTTATTTTATCAAATAAAGTAACTTATTAGTTTCCAGGACCATCCTGAAATTTTATTCTCAATTTGAAAATTAAACTATTTAAATACATTTTCCCTAGGATTATGTTTTAAATGTCAATCTTTCAATTTTATCTTGATTCTAATAGTCCAACTATTTAATCAACGATTTCAGGTACTTTTAAATATAATGATTATTATAGTCCAACTATATTAATCAACTATACTTTTAATTTGTTTGAATACAGTCCAACTGTTAATTAAAACAACGATTAAATATTAGTCCAACTAACATTTAATTTATTTGACGAATGATATTTGAATGAGCACGTATGGCAAGTTATTAAATGAATATTGCAAATTTAATACTTGCCTCCCACTATTTTTCGGCGAGCCTTTAACCCTCTGTCGAGTACTCGGGAAACCGTGTTTCCTAGTGGACTAGGATCCCGTTAAATATCACACAATCTTGACTTTGGCCAACAAATTGTATGATAATTAACTAGGTAGATCTCTAAGATCAATTGGATCCAATCCAATTCCTAGATCCAGTAGGGGGACATCCAAGTATGAAACATATATCTTATATATGCCAATATATCCAATATATTGCCTAACCTTTTTCCTCTGAATCAACTAAGCCTTGGCTTTGGCACAACAAACTTAGTGATCCCAGTTAAGCGTGACCCATTGACCATGGAAAGCTTCGTAATCAATGTCGATGGACAAGAAGTGATCTTGACTTTGGCCAACAAATCACAAGTTGGACAAGACACTGATATGGAACAAAGCTTTCATGATTCAAACACATCCTCGACGGACAAAGGCCTTGACTTTGGCAAACAAGCCAATGCCAGTCTTGGATCTTGAGTAAGAATCACTCAATGGAAGGAAAAACGCTTAATATTTTGTGAGGGTTTTTTGTGTGCAAATTGGCAACCAATTTATTATCTTTATTAAGGTCTCATCATCATACACCCTTAAACATACATTCTAAATACATAATAAAGCGCGTATAAATAAAATAATAATGATATGCGGATGGATACTTAAACATTGATCCTAGATCAAATCTCTCCCTTTCCTCTCTCCCGCTAGCACAAGTATTTGCTTCTACCCGTTACACTACACTTCTAAAGAAACCTCATTTACATTGAGGGGAATAGGTGAGAAGAGAAATACAAAGAGTATGGAGGTAATAGGCTGGACACGCAGGTCCAATTTAATAAATTCCAAATTTATTAACAACAATTTCTAAAATTGCCCCACCCATCTAATATCCATCTGATATACATTATTCATGCATCGCATCATGTATTCACACAAGCATGTTATCAATCAATCTAATCCAATTAATTAATCTGAATATTATGACCATACAATGTTCAAACAAAGATTTGATTTTGCGCGAGTCAAACTCGTTTTGCGAATAAGTACTCAAAGTACGAATTCTCGAATTAAATTAAACTACATAATTAAATCCAATTCAATTTGTATTTAATACTAATTCGCTATTTAATTCCAAATTAAATACTACACTTTTTAATGAACTTTTATGACTTAAATTCCAAATTTAATCGTTACGGGTCTCAAAGCCCGATTTAATGTCCAATGTTTATTTAATTAAAGTCCAATGGGTTTTTAATTAATTTCTTAAGTTGTGGACTTTTGGTCAACTCGGGTCAACCCAATAACCAAAGCCCAATCAAGGAGTAACCCCATAAGCCTAGAAATCAATTTAGGCCCATTAGGGCCTATTAAATTATTAAGGTCCATTAGTCGCATTTGGGCTTTATGGAAGCGGTTTTGGGCCCAATTGGATCCAACTAATTTAGCCTAAACCTAACTTGGTACAACCAAGCCCAATAAGCCCATTTACAACATTACAAGCCCAATTTCCAAAATAGGCCCAATTAATTACATTACAAAAAATCCAATTTCACAAATTAATTATTCCAAGTGTATAGCATAATTAAGTACCCAAATCAATATTTCCAAAACACCAAATTATCCTAATTAATCATGCTTATCAACATTAAATCATGTCCAACATAATTTAAAAAAAATCAAACCCAATATACATGCTATATAAGTCTCGGCCAAAGGGGGATTTTATGTCCAATTTTAAATCCAATCCAATTAAATCCAATCAAACATTAAATCAACATTCCCAAATGTGTTTCAAGTCATCCAATGAATCAAAAAAACAAAATTCCAAGACAATTTAGGGCATGCTCATTCTCGGCCAAGCTAAGAATTGGGGAAATTTGTTCCAAACAATTTTTCATCAAATTGATCCCATCAATCCTCAATTAAACACATTTAATCATACTCAATCATCCAATTTCATAAAATCATGCTCAAATACATTTTACCCAATTGTTACCCTAATCATGTTTCATGCTCAAAATGCTCAAGATACCATTGTTTGGTTTCTATTAAGTCCCAAGGATCATTTTCAAGCATGAACAAGTATGAATACACACAGAAGTATGGCGGAATCATACTTACATTGATCGGATTGGATGCGACAAAGAAAATTCTTTTCCTCTTTGTTGAAGAAGCTCTCGGCCATGGTGGGTATTTTGACTCCATCTTCATCTTCAGATCCAAGATTTATCAATGGTGATTCCATGCTCATGAGATGGTTTCCCTATCACCTTGTATGCCTCTTTGTGTGCTAGCACCCTTGAAGATTTGCAACAAATCCTCTAACTCTTCTCATTTGCTCACGGTTTGGAAGAAGAAAATGGAGAGAAGATGTATTTGGCCTTGGCCAATACCCAAGTGAGAGAGAGAGAGAGAAGATGTTGGTTTTGTGTGTTATGTATATAGTTTTTGAATTTCCAAAAAACAAATACCAAAAACAAAACTAAAAAAGTCAAGGCATTAAAGCCTTTTAACTTTCCAACCACTTACATCAATCAATGAATAGTGACTGGTGTCAATCACTCAAAGTGAAAGACATCTATCACTTGATTGACAAATGATGTCACGCTAGATGTGACATGCGGGTCCCACTTCGATTCCAAATGCGAGTGGCTCCGCAAACACTCCTGGGCGCGAATTCGCTAATTCCGAATTAACGAATTTTCCGTTGCGTCGTAATTAAATCTAATTTAATAAAATAATCATGCCTAGCATAATTACTATTCACATCTCTAATGAATTAATTCTAAATTAATTCGTTCGCCTGAATTAAAATCTGATTTTAATTCCGTGTCGAAATCCAATTTCGTTTAATATATCGAATATATTAATTTATCAATTAATTCCAAATTAATTGTTCTCTCTCTTTAAATAATATTTTATCCCAGATGAAATATCTCCGTAATTAATCCCAGATTAATTTCTCTCTCATCCAATTAATCCTAATTAATAAAGTGCGAGTCATACATCATCGGTGAATCTTCGGGAAGCGATCCATGAGATCCCCGGATATGTTGGCAGTAAATACGGTAGTCAGACTATCGGAACACGTAAGTACATAGTACTACGTTTTACCGATTTACAAGACAAGGTTGGCATCTAGCAAAACGCCATGCCTTCCCAATTCTCCAGAAACATGTTTACAGGAATAAACGATCTATATCAGGCGTAATATACATAGAATTGTGTATGTCGATCCAGTATCAGATGGTCACGTGCTAGGCCTGGGGCTGGAATTGTGTCTGCCCCGTACGAAGCACATATCAGATCTCTGGTAACTAGTCTCTATAATCGGATATACATGACCTAGTCATAATATCCCGATAGCTGCAGCATATAAGAGAACAAGTTTCGTATCCTACGTGATCATCATCTCCACTATAACGGAAGTGATACTTCCGTCTTGACATCACACCCAATACACTACGATTCACAATATACCCAGACGAGGCGTACACAAAACCGGTTAAAGCCCTGGACGACCAAAACCAAAGCATATTGATTGTCGCAAGTATTAGCGGTGCAACCAAAACCAAGCATATTGATTGTCGCAAGTATTAGCGGTGCAAGTCTCAGGTTAAGACACAAAACACTACCCTGAATTCGGACTTCCATAGACACATAGTTATACTACCAATGGAATTCCGAAGGGGTCTATCCAGACGAAGCTTTTTTCCGTACCATCGGTAAAAACACAACCTCCTATTACACTGCATGAGTATCCTACACCCAAATATATGAGACTCTGCCGTTGTGCCCTCACAACGCGCACAAGTGTAATACTAGTCTTTTACGGCATTATCGATGTGCAATCTCGATAATACTCTGACTAGGGATATCTAATGATTTATCCTTCGTGGACTGATACTGTCTAATATCATTCTCAATCGAGGAACAAATCATAAGGACCTCATATCATTTTTACATCTTGGTGATCTAATCACAAATGATAAGAGAGCAAATTTCCTTTGTCACATAGTTAATTTGTACAACAACACCATGATCTGTACAAATAGTGATGCTATGGGTCATAATTGTCCAACAGACAAATGACGTATCCTAAGGTGTCTGCCTAAACTGTGGCAAACGGGTCACTGGATGCGTGACTGCCGTATGGACAAGGCAGACATGAAGGAAGTGAAGAGGGGCAAGGCTCCGGCTTCAAGTATGTTTGTCATAAACATGTTCGCTACTAGTTTCAAAATTGGATTTTGATACTAGATGTGGTACATAGATATGTACTGATGTGCAGAATCTGCTGATTAGCAGGATACTAACTTCAGTTTAGATTGATCTACGAATAAGAAACGGGACGACAGTCACTGTTTTAACCGTAGAAACCTAAGTTTAGGAACTACCCTTCGGGTGTGTACTTAAATTAGGAAACTGTTATAATGTACCTAGTTTGACTAGAAACATTATCTCTATATCAGAGTATAACTCGTTGCGAGTATACCTTTATATTCTAGAACACTAAAGTGTTTCATTTTATAAAGATAATATTGAGATAAGCACATTAGATGTGAATAACAGTATTTATATTTTGAATATAATGAATCTCAAATGTATGACATGACAAACAAATAGCTCAAACTGAATTAATCAGATGAGACTTATTTGTGGCATTGTTGTCTTGGACACATTAAACAAGACTCGTATATCCACACTTTCGAAGAGTGGGTACTAGGACGAATTTGATCCTATTCAAATGATGTCTACGAATCTAGTTTGTTAGCCCTCGTTCATAGTGACGTAAGTGGGCCCATATCTAGCTAGGCTAGAGGTAGATATGAATACTCATAACCTTTACGGATGTGGCATCGCGTTATGGTTATGTGTTTCTTATGAAACACGAATCAGAAACTTTTGATAGATTCAAAGAGTTTCGACACAAAGTAGACAGACAGATCGGCTAAAGTATAAAACCATCACGATTGGACCATGATGAAAATACTTAAGCAATAAGTTTCTCAATAATTTGAAAGAGTATAGTATTCTTTCAATGTGGACTCCTCCCGGAACACCTCAATTGACGGTGTGTCCGAACGGAGAAACCAAATTTTGTTGGACATGATAAGGTTAATCATGAGTCGCTCTGAGCTACCATTTTCCTTCAAGGGATATGCATTAATTAGTGCAAAACTTATTTTGAATAAGGTTCCATAAGAAATTGTTTGACAGACTTCATATTAGATATGATCAGGAAAGAAACCGGGTTTTCTCATTCCTGAAGATTTGGGTATGCTGGGCATATGTTTGGATGAAACCAAACAAGAACCCAACTCACAAGAGAACAATTTAATTGTTGCTCGCCATGCGGTTTTCCTAAGAGGAATACCTATATGTAGTGGTAAGTGGGAGGAAAGTAAAACTCGATGAAAATCGGAGTAATATTGTTCCAGGCACTAAGTCCTAATAGAACACAAACAGTTCATCAAGGATGAAACTGTACCATAATCTTCGGATACAAAAGAACCACGTAAGTCGGAGAGAGTCAGAAAACAACCTGGGAGGTATGGGTTTCTGATCTCACCTCGTAAAGATGTCAATCTTATTGAGGAACACGAACCGAATACGTATGAGGAAGTAATACAAGGTATCGACTCCCTATCCTGGAAAAGTGCCATGATGTCCGAAATGGATTCCATATATACCAACTAAGTTTGGACACTAGTTGTTGTACAGGAAGGCATTGTGTCTATTGGTACTATATAAGTCTTCAAGGAAGACAAACATGGATGGCACAATACCAACGTATAAAACTAGGCTTGTAGCGAAAAGGTATCGTTACCAACATTGTGTTGATTACAACGAAACCTTTTACTCGTTGCCATGGTTAAATCCATTTGGATAATGCTTGCTAATGCTGCATGTTTCATTTATGAAATGTGGCAGCTGAACGTCAAAATCGCTTTCCTTAAACGGAAACCTTTTGGAGGATGTTTACAACATCCTGACGGTTTTGTCATACCAAAACAAGCAAACAAGGTTTGCAAGTTAATTCGATCCATTTATGGATTGAAGCAAGCATTGAGTTCTTGGAACTATAGTTTTGATGTAATCATAATGGTATATGATTGAATTCAAAACGATAATGATTCTTGTGTATATAAGGAGGTCAGTGGGAGCGCACTGACAATGATTGTCCTAAATAATGATGATATATCATTTCTTGGAAATGATATTCCCATAATAAAAAATGGTGAAAGCTTGGCTTTCATGAAAATTCTCTGTAGAATACTTGGGAGAAACAACCTTTATTCTAGGAATAAAGATTTACTATGATAGATCTAAAAGTTGTTGACACTCTCCGAGAACTCGTACATTGAAATAAATGTACGCGACCTAGTGTCTGATATGCTTTGAGCATATGGAGTCACAATCATGCCAATCCAAGTTATGGTAACTGGATTGATGTTAAGAACATCCTTAAAAATCTTAGATGATCTAAGGATGCTTTCTTAAACTATGGAGAAGGAGAACTTGAAGTGACTGGGTTCACTGTTGCAAGTTTCCTAACCGATAAAAACGACTATAAGTCGTAATACGGTACTATATAGTTTGAATAACGGAACAGTGAGCTTGAAATCTTCCAAGCAAGATATTGTTGCCGAATAAACAACAAAAGCGAAATATTGCTGCAACTAAGGCAGCAATAGAAGCTATTTGGATCTTAATAATCCTAATTAGATTAGGAGTAGTTCTGTTAGCAGCTGAGCTAGGCTACAGCACAGGCTAAAGAATTAATGGTCTCATCAACGATCCAAGTATATACTTCAACTATTCATCTGATTTGTTTGGATCATACATCGTGGCGATGTGATGATCGAAAAAATCGCATAAGGTGATAACTTTACAAAGACGCTGACGAAAGCATTTTTTCTCAGCAGAAGTTTGAGCGAAGTATACATAGTTCAGGTGTAGGACACTTGAGTGATTGGCTATAGGCCAAGTGGGAGATTTTTGGACAATTATGACCCATAGCATCACTATTTGTATAGAACATTGTGTTGTTGTACAAATTAACTATGTGACAAAGGAAATTGCTCTTTTATCATTTGTAATTAGATTACCGGGATATATAAATGATAAAAGGTCCTTAAGATTAGTTCCGGATTGAGATGATATAAGACAGTATCAATCCACAAAGGTTTAATCATTAAATAATCCCTAGTCGTAGTATTATCGAGATTAGACATCGATAATGTGGAATAGACTAGCATTGCACTTGTGCGCGTTGTGGGAGCATAACGGCATAGTATTGATACTTATGCAAGTGTGATAGGAGGTTGTGTTTACCGATGGTACAGAAACAGCTTCGCTCTGGATAGACCCCTCAAAATCCCATTGGTAGTATGACTGTGTGTCTATGGGAGTCCGAATCAGGGTAGGTGTATTTGGTCTTAACCTGAGGCTTGCACCGCTAATACTTACGACAATCAATATACTTTGGTTTCGGTCGTCCAGGGCTTTAACTGGTTTTGTGTACGCCTCTTCTGGCTATATTGAGAATCGTAGTGTATTGGGTGTGATGTCAAGATGGAAGTATCACTCCAGTCATAGTGGAGATGATGATCACGTAGGATACGGAACTGGTGCTCTTTTATGCTATAGCTATCGGGATAATATGACAAGGTCATACTTATCCGATTATAGAGACTAGTTACCAGAGATCCGATATGTGCTTCGTACGGGGCATACACAATTCCAGCCCCAGGCCTAGCATGTGATATCCGATACTGAATCGCAAAACACAATACTACGTATACTACGCCTGGTATGTTGGACAATTATGACCCATTGCGTCACTATTTGTACAAATCATGGCATTGTTGTACAAATTAACTATGTGACAAAGGAGATTGCACTCTTATCATTTGTGATTAGATCACCTAGATATATAAATGATAAGAGGTCCGCATGATTTATTCCTGGACAGAGAATGATATGAGACAGTATCAGTCCACGAAGGATAAATCATTAAATATCCCTAGTCGGAGTATTATCGAGATTGGGCATCGATAAATACGTAAAAGACTAGTATTACACTTGTGCGCGTTGTGAGGGCACAACATCATAGTTCTCATATATTTGGGTATAGGATACTCATGCAAGTGTAATAGGAGGTTGTGTTTTACCGATGGTACGGGAAACAGCTTTGCTCTGGATAGACCCCCTCAGAATTCCATTGGTAGTATGACTATGTGTCTATGGAAGTCCGAAATCAGGGTAGGTGTATTTGGTCTTAACCTTAGACTTGCACCGCTAATACTTGCGACAATCAATATACTTTGGTTGCGGTAGTCCAGGGCTTTAACAGGTTCTGTGTACGCATATGCTGGGTATATTGAGAATCGTAGTGTGTTGGGTGTGATGTCAAGATGGAAGTGTCACTCCAGTCATATGGAGATGATGGTCACGTAGGATACGATACTAGTACTCTTAAGTAGTGCAGTCATCGGGATAAAATAACAAGGTCATGTTTATCCGATTATAGAGACTAGTTACCAAACATCCGACATGTGCTTCGTACGGGGTAGACACAATTCCAGCCCCAGGCCTAGCACGTGATCATCCGATACTGGACAAAAATACGCAATAATACGTATACTACGCCTGATATAGATCCTTTATTCCTGTAAGGATATTTCTGGAGAATTGGGTAGGCATGCGCTTTGCTAGAAGCCAACCTTATCTTGTAAATTGGTATAAACGTAGTACGAGGTACTTACGTGTTCGGATAGTCCGACGATCGAATTTACTGCCACATATCCGGGGTTCTCATGGGTCACTTCCTGAAGATTCACCGATGACGTATGACTCGCACTCTAAATTAATCTGGGATTAATTAGAAGAGAGAGAAAATTAATCTGGGATTAATTGTGGAGACATTTTATCTGGGATAAAATATCATTTAAAGAGAGATAACGATTATTTGGAATTAATCGATAAATTAATATATTCGATATATTAAACGAAATTGGATTTTGACGCGTAATTAAAATTAGATTTTAATTCGGGCGAACGAATTAATTTAGAATAATTCGTTAGCGACATGAATAGTGATATCATTTGTAAATTAATTCGTGAATATAGCGAATCACTATTCATGTCGCTAACGAATTAATTCTAAAATTCGTTCGCCCGAATTAAAATCTAATTTTAATTACGCGTCAAAATCCAATTTCGTTTAATATATCGAATATATTAATTTATCGATTAATTCCAAATTAATCGTTATCTCTCTTTAAATGATATTTTATCCCAGATAAAATGTCTCCACAATTAATCCCAGATTAATTTTCTCTCTCTTCTAATTAATCCCAGATTAATTTAGAGTGTGAGTCATACGTCATCGGTGAATCTTTGGGAAGCGACCCATGAGATCCCCAGATATGTTGGCAGTAAATACGGTCGTCGGACTATCCGAACACGTAAGTACCTCGTACTACGTTTGCACCGATTTACAAGACAAGGTTGGCTTCTAGCAAAGCGCCATGCCTACCCAATTCTCCAGAAATATCCTTATAGGAATATGTGATCTATATCAAGCGTAGTATACCGAAGTATTGCGTATTTCTGTCCAGTATCGAATGTTCACGTGCTAGGCCTGGGGCTGGAATTGTGTCTGCCCCGTACGAAGCACATATCGGATGTCTGGTAACTAGTCTCTATAATCGGATATTCATGACCTTGTCATAATATCCCGATAGCTCGAGCATTTAAGAGAAAAGTTTCGTATCCTACGTGCCATCATCTCCATATGACTGGAGTGACACTTCAGTCTTGACATCACACCAACACACTACGATTCCCAATATACCCAGCATCGGCGTACACAGAACGGTTAAAGCCCTGGACGACCTCAACTGAAGTATATTGATTGTCGTATGTATTAGCGGTGCAAGTCTCAGGTTAAGACCAAATACACCTACCCTGATTGCAGACTCCCACAGACACATAGTCATACTACCAATGGGATTCCGCGGGGGGTCTATCCAGAGCGAAGCTGTTTCCCGTACCATCGGTAAAACACAACCTCCTATTACACTTGCATGAGTATCCTATACCCAAATATATGAGAACTATGTCGTTGTGCCCTCACAAACGTGCACAAGTGTAATACTAGTCTTTTACGTATTTATCGATGTCCAATCTCGATAATACTCTGACTAGGGATATTTAATGATTTATCCTTCGTGGACTGATACTGTCGCATATCATTCTCCGTCTAGGAACAAATCATAGGGACCTCCTATCATTTATATATCTAGGTGATCTAATCACAAATATAAGAGTGCAATCTCCTTTGTCACATAGTTAATTTGTATAACAACACAATGATCTGTACAAATAGTGACGCTATAGGTCATAATTGTCCAACAGTTAGAGGCTCGCCGAAAAATAGTGGGAGGCAAGAATTGAATTTGCAATATTCGTTTAATTACTTGCCATACGCGCTCATTCAAATATCATTCGTCAAATAAATTAAATGTTAGTTGGACTAATATTTAAATTGTTGTTTTAATTAACAGTTGGACTGTATTCCAACTATTCATTTATAGTTGATTTTATAATTGGATTATAGTAATCAATATAATTGATTGTAATCTATTAAATTATAGTTGATTAAATAGTTGGACTATTGTAATCATTATAATAAATAGCACATAAATCGTTGATTAAATAGTTGGACTATTAGAATCAAGATAAAATTGAAAGATTGACATTTAAAACATAATCCTAGGGAAAATGTATTTAAATGGTTTAATTTTCAAATTGGGAATAATTTCAGGATGGTCCTGGAAAATAATAAGTTACTTTATTTGATAAAATAACATATTATGCCGAAGCCCGGAGTTAAGCAAATAGTAGAGCATAATCTTTGGAAGATTTAAGTGATGATAATTTTAGTGCTTAATCCATTAAGCTTGTCGCAGTAGACTCCTAAATTTTTGAATCAGAACCAAGGATTAGATCCTTAAAGTATGATACTGAAATTGAAGGATCTTCATAAATCTATACTTAGATTTTAGAAGTACTAAATTGCAATTAATAACTCTTGGAGAGTTAATGACTATTCTAAAGGAGACAAAGTCAAAGTTTGCAATAAGGCAAGTAGCGCAAGGCGCACCTTATTTCGATGTTCCAAGAAGGCCAAGGCTTGGCCAAAGGCTTATGGAGTGTGAAAAAGGGCAAAGGAAAATCATTATAATCTTCTGGGAAGATAAATGACATATCCCAAAATGTCTGCCTAAATGTGGCAAACGGGATCGCGGAAGCATGACTGCAGTTTGGACAAAGCAGACATGAAGGAATTGAAGATGAGCAAGGCTCTGACTTCAAATATGTTTGTCATATTATGTTCACTACTAGTATTGAAATTGGATTTTAAATACTTAGTGTGGTACATAAATATGCATTGATGTTCAGAATCTGCTTTGAGCAGAATACTGACTTCAGTTGAGATTTATCTGCGAATTGGAAACGGGACGAAAGTTACTGTTTTAACCGTAGATATCTAAGTTTAGGAACTACCGTCGGGTGTGTACTTAAATTAGGAAACTGTTATGGTGTAACTAGTTTGACTAGATACATTATCTCTATATCAGTGTTTAGCCCGCTGCGGTTGAACCTTTATATTCTAGAACAGTAAAGTGTTTTATTATATAAAGATGATATTGAGATAAACACATTAGATGTGAATAACAGAATTTATATTTTGAATATAAATAAATCTCAATATATAATATGACAAACAATTAGCTCGAACTGATTTGATCAGAAGAAACTAATTTGTGGCATTATTGTCTGGGACACAATTAAACAAGACTCGTATATCCACTCTTTCGGAGAGTGGGTACTTGGACACATTTGATTCCAATCAAATAAAGTCTACGAATCTAGTTTATTGGGCAAAGTGCCTAAACAACTATTTACTTGGTAAAAGGCAAATGTCACTGATCTGTTAGCCCTAGTTCATAGTGAAGCAAGTGGGCCCATGTCTAGCTAGGCTAGATGTGGATATGAATATTTCGTGACCTTACGGATGTGGCATCGTGTTATGGTTATGTGTCTCTTTTGAAACACAAATCGAAAACTTTTAAAGTTTTGACACGAAATAGACAAACAGATCGGCTAAAGTATTATACCGTCACGGTAAGACCGTAATGGAAAATACTTAAGCAATAAGTTTCTTAAATACTTGAAAGAGTATAGTATTCTTTCAATGAGGACTCCTCCCAAAACACGTCAATTTGACGGTGTGTCCGCACAGAGTAACCGAATTTTGTTTTACTTGATAAGGTTAATCATGAGTCGCTCTGAGCTACCATTTCCTTCAACGGATAAGCTCTAAACAGTGCAAAAACTTATTTCGAATAAGGTTCCATAAAAATCTGCTTGACAGATTTCATATTAGATATGAATATGAAAGAAACCGGGTTTCTCATTCCTGATAATTTGGGTATGCTAGGCATATGTTTGGATGATACCAAACTAAAACCCAAATTGGATAAGTGCCAATTGTAGGTTATCCTAGGGATACCAAAGTATTGTACTTATACATCTAACCAGAGAACAATTAGATTGTTGCTCACCATGCGGTTTTCCTAAGAGGAATACTGATATGCAGTGGTAAGTGAGAGGATAGTATAACTCGATGAAAATCGAAGTGATACTATTCCAGGCACCGAATCTTAACGGAACACAAACAGTTCATCAAGGGTGAAACTGTACCAGTAATCTTCGAATACACAAGAACCAAGTAAGTCAAAGAGAGTCAGAAAATAACCTGGGGTATGGGTTTCTGATCTCACCTCGTAAAGATGTCTATCTTTTGAGGTATACCAACTGACTACGTATGAGGAAGTGATACAATGTATCGACTCCCTATTATGAAAAAGTGTCATGAATCCGAAATGGATTCCATGTAAATCAACCAAGTTTGGATACTAGTTGATGTACCACAAGGCTTTGTGCCTATTGGTACTATATCAGTCTTCAAGGAAGACATACATGGAAGGCAACATACCAACGTTATAAGCTAGGCTTTTAGCGGAAAGGTATCGTTATCAACATTGTGTTGATTACGATTCAGCCTTTTACCTATTGCCATGGTAAATCCATTGGCTAATGCTTGCAAAAACTGCGTGTTTCATTTATGAAATATGTCAGCTTAACGGGAAAATCGCTTTCCATAAACAGAAACCTTTTGGAGGATGTTTACAACATCCTGTCGGTTTTGTCATACCAAAACTAGCAAACAAGGTTTGCGGGTTATTCGATCCACGTTTGGATTGAAGCAAGCATAGGTTCTTGGAATTATCGTTTTGATGTAATCATAATAGTTTATGATTTAATACAAAATGAAAAGATTCTTGTGTATATAAGGAGGTTAGTGGGAGCGCACTGACAGTAGCTGTCCTATATAAATAATGATAATATGTCATTTCTTGGAAATGATATTCCCATAATAAAACAATCGGGGAAAGCTTGGCTTTCAAGAAAACTCTCCGTGAAATCGTACAGTGAAATATGTACGCGAGCTGGTGTCTCATACACTTTGAGCATATGGAAACACAATCAGGCCAATCCAGGTGATAGTCACTAGATTGATGTTAAGAACATCCGTTAGTTTCTTAGAGAACTAAGGATACATTCTTAAACTATGGAGAATGAGAACTTGAAGTGACTCGGATCACTATTGCAAGTTTCCTAAACCGATAAAACGACTATAAGTCACAAACGGTACTATACAGTTTGAAGAATGGTACAGTGAGCTGGAAATCTTCCAAGCAAGATACTGTTACCGAATAAACAACAAATGCGGGTTATTGCAGTAGCTGAGGCGGCAATAGAAGCCTTATGGGTCGATAATAATCTAATTAGATTAGATATAATTCTGTTAGCAGCTGAGCTAGGCGTCCACAGGCTAAAGAATTAATGGTCTCATCAACGATCCAGATAAATACTTCGACTATTCATCTGATTTATTCGGATTATACATCGTGGCGATGCGATGATCGAATAAATCGCATCAGATGATAGTCATGTAAATCCGCTGACGAAAGTCTTTTCTCAGTAATTTGAGCCAACCGTACATAGTTCGGGTGTCAGAAACTCGAGTGACTGGCTTTAGGCCAAGTGGGAGATTGTTGGACAATTATGACCCATAGCGTCACTATTTGTACAGATCATGGTGTTGTTGTACAAATTAACTATGTGACAAAGGAGATTGCACTCTTATCATTTGTGATTAGATCACCTAGATATATAAATGATAGGAGGTCTCTATGATTTGTTCCTGGACGGAGAATGATATGAGACAGTATCAGTCCACGAAGGATAAATCATTAAATATCCCTAGTCAGAGTATTATCGAGATTGGACATCAATAAATACGTAAAAGACTAGCATTACACTTGTGCGCGTTGTAAGGGCACAACGTCATAGTTCTCATATATTTTGGTATATGATACTCATGCAAGTGTAATATGAGGTTGTGTTTTACTGATGGCACGGGAAACAGCTTCGCTCTGGATAGACTCCCTCGGAATTCCATTGGTAGTATGACTATGTGTCTATGGAAGTCCGAAATCAGGGTAGGTGTATTTGGTCTTAACTTGAGACAATCAGGATAGCAGTCTCCGCTAATACTTGCGACAATCAATATACTTTGGTTGCGGTCGTCCAGGGCTTTAACAGGTTCTGTGTACGCCTATGCTGGGTATATTGAGAATCGTAGTGTATTGGGTGTGATGTCAAGACGGAAGTGTCACTCCAGTCATATGGAGATGATGGTCACGTAGGATACGGTACTAGTACACTTAAGTACTGTATTCATCGGGATAAAATAACAAAAGTCATGTTTATCCGATTATAGAGACTAGTTATCTGACATCCGACATGTGCTTTGTACGGGGTAGACAAACTTCCAGCCCCAGCCCTAGCACGTGATCATCCGATACTGGAAAGAAATACGCAATACTACGTATACTACGCCTGATATAGATCTTTTATTCATGTAAGGATATTTCTGGAGAATTGGGTAGGCATGACGCTTTTCTAGAAGCCAATATTGTCTTGTAAATCGGTATAAACGTAGTACGAGGTACTTACGTGTTTGGATAGTCCGACGACAGAATTTACTGCCAACTTATCCGGGGATCTCATGGGTCACTTCCCGAAGATTCACCGATGACGTATGACTCGCACTCTAAATTAATCTGGGATTAATTAGAAGAGAGAGAAAATTAATATGGGATTAATTGTGGAGATATTTTATCTGGGATAAAATATCATTTAAAGAGAGATAACGATTAATTGGAATTAATCGATAAATTAATATATTCGATATATTAAACGAAATTGGATTTCGACGCGGAATTGAAATTAGATTTTAATTCGGGTGAACGAATTAATTTAGAATTAATTCGTTAGCGACATGAATAGTGATTTCACTAGGCGTAATCATTTAATTACGACGCAACGGAAAATTCATTAATTTAGAATTAGCGAACCCGAGCCCGGTATTATTTGCGAGCGCATTCGCATTTCAAATTCGAGTACGGCACGCAAGTCAAATCAACCGTCAAATCGCTAGTCGCATCAAGCGTCAAATCATTAGTCACTTTGAGTGATGTGACAACTGTGACTTGATTTGATTGACTGATGGATTGATTGATTGAAGTGTGTGGTTGGAAAGCATTTATGGCTTTAATGGTTTGACTTTTGTAAAGCCAAATGTGTGGTAAATGAATTTGAAATTCATTTAAGTATATTTGGTACACAAAATCACAAAATAACACATAACTCTATCTTTCTCTCATCTCCTCTCTGACGCCCTTTAGGGGCTGTTTTTCATCTGTTTTTGGCAGTCAACTGCCGTGAACCAAGGAAGAAATGGAAGCGAGAGTCGTGATTTTGTGGCAAAATCGGGAGTGCTAGCACAATACGAAGTCATGCGAAGGTGATAGGGAAGTCCACCCATGAGCTGGGAGTCGTTTGACGAAGCTTGGAGCTTGTTCAATGACACCTCAAAAACCGAAAATGGACGGCTGTAGATCAGTCACTGCCGAGCAGTCCATGGAGGCAGAAAATCAGTTTTGTTTCCTCGCGCGTCGCTCAACCGATCGATGTGAGTATTCCGCAACTTCGCTGATTTGTATTCGCACTTGTTTCATGCTTGTTTATGATCTTGGGACCTTAGCAAACACCAACATGATATAGATCACATATTCCATTAAGAATATTTATGGAGAATTGGGTAGGCACGTTGCTTTGCTAGAAGCCAACCATGTCTTTTAAATCGGTAAAAACGTAATACTAGGTACGTACATGTTCGGATAGTCCGACGATCGGATTTACTACCAACATATCCGGGGATCTCATGGGTCGTTTCCTGAAGATTCACCGATGACGTATGACTCGCACATTATTAATCTGGGATTAATTAATTAATTGAGAGAGAAAATTAATCTAGGATTAATTACGGAGATATTTTATCTGGGATAAAATATTATTTAAAGAGAGAGAACGATTAATTTTGAATTAATCAATAAAATAATATATTCGATATATTATACGAAATTAGATTTCGACGCGGAATTAAAATTAGATTTTAATTCGGGCAAACGAGTTAATTTAGAATTAATTCGCTAGTGACGTGAATAATAATTTTACTAGGCAAAATTATTTAATTAAATTTGATTTAATTACGTCGCAACGGAAAATTCATTAATTCGGAATTAGCAAACCCTAACCCGGGATGTGTTTGCGAGGCCACTCCGATTTAGAATCAAATGCGGCCACAAGTCACATCGCTCGTCACATCGCATGTCTATCTAGTGATGGATGTCAAGTCACCTTTTGGTGAATGACAACTTGTCACTATTCGTGATAGTGGTTGTTGAGGGCATTAATTGCCATTTTGGCTCCAAAATTTGTTTGACTTTTTGAAAGGCTAATACCAAATTTTGGAAAATACTTTTGGCATAATTTTATTTAGAAAACAAATACAAAACAACTTTTATCTCTCTCCCTCATTGATTCGGCCTTGGGCCTATTTTTCCCTCTCAATTTTCTCTCAAAGCCGAGAGATGCAAGAAGAATAAGGAAGATTTGTGGCAAATTTTTTCCAATGCTAGCACATGAAGAGTCATCCAAAGGTGATAGAGAAACAAACCCCTGAGCATGGAATCCATTGTAAAGCTTGGATCTTGGAGAGCACAAAGAAGAAGCTTGGCCGAGAGTTATCCACGGAGGAAAATCTAAAGAAATTTTTTGTGTTCGACGCATCGTAAATCCGATCAAAGTGAGTATTTCCGCAACTTTACTTGTCGTATTCACACTTTTAAATGCTTAAATCGATCTTGGTTTGACCTAGAAAACCCAACAATCCCAGAAGGGCAAGGCTTGGCGAAGGCTTCCGGGGGTATGAAGAAAAGGAATGAGAAGAGCAAGGCTAAATCATCACAATTTTCTGGGAAGACTAAGGACATATCCCAAGACGTCTACCTACATTGTGGCAAATAGGGTCACTGGAAGCGTGACTGCCATGAGTACAAGGCAGAGTTGAAGAAAGTGAAAATGGGCAAGGCTCTGACTTCAGGTATGTTTGTTATAAACATGTCCACTACTGGTTTTAAAAATTGGATTTTTGATGCTGGATGTGGTATCCACATATATGCTGGTGTGTAGGATCTGCTGACTAGCAGGATACTGGCTTCAGATGAGATTGACCTATGAGTCGGAAACGGGACTAGAGTCGTTGTTTTAGCCGTTGGGACCTTTGTTTTGTATCTGTCATTGGGGCATGTAATTACATTAGGTGATTGTTATTTTGTACCTAGTTTGACTAGGAACATCATCTCTGTATTTTGTTTAACCGTTGCGGGTGTACCTTGTATTCTGGAACACTAGGTGTTTAGTATATAAAGATAACATTTTGATATGTACAGTAGATGTTAATGATGTTCTTTATATTTTAAATATAAATGAATCTCAAACATATAACATGACAAACAAAAGGCTCAAACTAAGTAACACGGATGAAACTTATCTATGGCATTGTCGTCTAGGAGGCATTAATAAGACTCGTATATCCACTCTTTGGAAGAATGGATACTTGGACGGATTTGATTCCAATTCAAATGACGTCTGTGAATCTTGTTTGTTAGGTAAAATGCCTAAAAGGCCTTTTAGCAGTTAAGGGTGTACGTGCCACCGAGTTGTTAGCCCTCGATCATAGTGATATATACAGGCTCATGTCTAGCTAGGCTAGAGGTGGTTATGAATACTTCGTAACCTTTACGGATGTTGCATCGCGTTATGGTTATATGTGTCTTATGAGACACAAGTCGGAAAATTTTGAGAAATTCAAAGAGTTTCGACATGAGCAATGAGTTTCTCGATTGGACCATCGTGGAAAATACATAATGGTTGGATCGTTGAGGAAAATACTTGAGCAATGAGTTTCTCGATTACTTGAAAGAGTATGGTATTCTTTCACAGTGGACTCCTCCCGGAACATTTCAATTGAGTGGTGTGTCCGAACGAAGAAACTGAACTTTGTTGGACATGGTAAAGTCAATAATGAGTCGTACTGAGCTATCAATTTTCTTTAGGAGATACGCATTGAACAGTGTCATACTTATTTTAAATAAGGTTCCGTCAAAGTCTGTTGTACAGACTCCATATGAAATATGGACAGGAAAGAAACCGGGTTTCTCATTACTGAAGATTTGGGTATGCTGGGCATATATTAAACGTTTGGATGGTGCCAAACTAGAACCAAATCGGAAAATGCCTATTTGTAATTGGTTATCCTATGGAACCCAAGGATTTATTTCCACAACCATAAGAGAACAAAATATTTGTTGCTCTCCATGCGGTTTTCCTTAGAGGAATTCCTAATACAGTGGTAAGTGGGAGAAAAGTAAAACTCGATGAAAATTGGAGTGATACTATTTCTGATACCGATCCCCTCATAGAATACGAACAGTTCATCAGGGATGAGACTGTTCCATAATCTTTTAATACATAAGAACCGCGTAGGTCGGAAAGAGTCAGAAAATAACTTAAGAGGTATGAGTTTCTGATCTCACCTCATGTAGATATTACTCTTATTAAGAAATATGAATGGGCTACGTATGAGGAAGTGATACAAGGTATCGACTCCACTATATGGCAAGAGGCCATGAAGTCCAAAATGGATTCCATGTATACAACCAAGTTTGGACACTGGTTGATGTACAAGATGTTGGATAATATGACCCATAGCGTCACTATTTGTACAGATCATAGTGTTGTTGTACAAATTAACTATGTGACAAGGAAATTGCGCTCTCATCATTTGTGATTAGATCACCTTAGATGTATAAATGAAGAGAGGTCCATATGATTAGTTCCTGGATTGAGATGATGTGAGACAGTATCAGTCCACGAAGGATTAATCATTAAATATCCCTAGTCGTAGTATTATCGAGACTGGACATCGATAATGCGGAATAGACTAGTATTGCACTTGTGCGCGTTGTGAGGGCACAACGGCATAGTTCTCATATATTTAAGTATAGGATACTTATGCAAGTGCGATAGGAGGTTATGTTTCACCGATGGTACGGGAAACAGCTTCGCTCTAGATAGACCCGCGGAATCCCATTGGTATTATGACTATGTGTCTATGGGAGTCCGACATCAGGGTAGTTGTATTTGGTCTTAACTTGAGACTTGCACCGCTAATGCTTACGACAATCAATATACTTTAGTTGAGGTCGTCCAGGGCTGTAACAGGTTCTGTGTACGCCAATGCTGGGTATATTGAGAATCGTAGAGTATTGGGTGTGATGTCAAGAAGGAAGTATCACTCCAGTCATAGTGGAGATGATGTCATACAGGATACGGTATTAGTGCTCTTAAGTGCTGGCCGGCCATCGGGATATTATGACAAGGTCATGTATATCCGATTATTGAGACTAGTTACCAGACATCCGACATGTGCTTCGGACTGGGCAGACACTTATCCAGCCCCAGCCCTAGCACGTGACTATCCGATACTGGGCCGATATACATAATACTTTGTATACTACCATTGATATAGATCTTAAATATTCTTAGATGAATATGACCGGAGAATTGGGTAGACTTCGTGCTTTGCTAGAAGCCTACCTTGTCTCGTAAATCGGTAGAACGTAGTACTTGGTACGTACGTGATTCGGATACTCCGACGACCGTATTTACTGCCAACATATCCGGGGATCTCATGGGTCGCTTCCCAGTGATCCACCGATGACGCATGACTCGCACATTTATTAATCTGGGATTAATTTGATGAGAGAGAAAATTAATCTAGGATTAATTACGGAGATATTTTATCTAAGATAAAATATCGTATGAAGAGAGAAAACGATTAATTCGGAATTAATCAATTAAATTAATATATTCGATATATTAATCGAAATTAGATTTCGACGCAGAATTGAAATTGGATTTTAATTCGGGCGAAAGAATTAATTTAGAATTAATTCGTTAGCGACGTGAATAGTGAATTCGCTAGGCGTAATCATTTAATTACGACGCGACGGAAAATTCGCTAATTGAGAATTAGTGAACCCGAGCCCGAGTGTAATTGCGAGCGCATTCGTATTTCGAATTCGAGTACGGCAATGCAAGTCACATCAAGCGTCAAATCATTCATCACATCAAGCGTCAAATCAAATGTCACTTTGAGTGATGTGATTGATTGATGTGATTGATTGATTGAAAGACACACATCACTTTAATAAAGTGAAAATGAATACTGATGTGTGTTTGGTGAAATAGTGCCTAGTTGTGGAAAGTATTTACCATTTATTTATTAATTATTTGGTGAATATTTTATGTATTTTTATGGTAAAATATATAAACCATTTTTGGAAAAGTTTTGACCAACTAATTCACATTTCTTCTTCCTCCACACTCTCTCACATTCACGCCCAAATGGGCAGTGAATAAACTCACTGGTTTCTTCATTTTGCCGTGAGTTTGGGAAGCAATGTGCTTGATTTTGTGGCAAAATCAAGAAGAGCTAGCACTCCGAGAGACTTGCGAAGGTGGTAGGGAGGTTCACCCATGAGTCGGGAACCATTCGACGAAGATTCGAAGCTCAAAACTTGACTCAAAACTGAAACTGTCAAGGCAGTGGACTGCACTGCAGTTGCGTTTTTTGCAAGGGAAAAATCAATTTTGTTTGTTGCCGATTCGTCTTAACCGATCGATGTGAGTATTTCGCTACCTCCTTTGATGTATTCACACATGTATTTCATTGCTTGTTTGATCTTGGGACCTAGATAAAACCTAACAATGGCATCAAGAGCTATAGGTTCAAGCATGAAAATTGTAGGGCTTAAAATTTGGGTAAATTTGTGTTGAGCATGATTTGAATAAATTGATTGTTTGAGTATGCTTATAACATGTCTAATTGCATTTTGGTTGGACCAATTGTTGAAAAATGATTTGGAATTATTTTCCCCAAAAATTATACCTTGGCCGAATGTAAATTGGATTTTGGTAATTTGGAATTTTTTGATTTTGATTCATTGGATGAGTTAGAATCATGTAGGATGATGTTAATTTGAAACTAATTGGATTGGATTTTGAATTGAACATAAATCCCAAAAGTTATCATGTTGGCCGAATAGGTATATGCCCTAATGTCTTGGCAATTTTGATTTTAGGACATTGGATGTGTTGGAAATCATTCGGGAAGTTAATTAGATGTCGATTGTGGAATTAATTGGATTAAATTCAAATCGGACAAAAAAATTACTCCCTTGGCCGAGACTTAGAAGCATGTAAAATGGGTTTGATTTTCATTAATGTGTTGGACATGTGATGATAATAATGAACATGATTAATTGGACTAATTTCATGTTATGGAAATATTGATTTGGGTAATTAATCATGAAATGCACTTTAGGTAATTAAATTGCGAAATTGGATTGTGTAATTTAATGAATTAGGCCTTTAAATTGGATTTGGGCTTATTATGTTGTAATGGGCTTATTGGGCTTGATTTTATCAAGTTGGATTTAGGCCAAATGGATTGGATCCGATTGGGCCCAAAACCTTAACCATTAAGCCCAAATGCAACTTATAACCTTTAAAGTTTAATTGGGCCTAATGGGCCTAAATTGATTTCTCGGCTTATGGGGTTACTCATTGATTGGGCTTTGGTTGCCGAAGCCCACGCCTTAAAGAGATTAATTAAAGCTCATTAGACTTGAATTGAATTGACGTTGGAAGTTAATCGGGCTTTGAGACCCGACGTGATTAAATTTGGAATTTAAGTCGAAAAGTTTATTAAAAAAGTGTAATATTTAATTTGGAATTGAATAGTGAATTAGTATTAAATACATATTAAATTAGATTTAATTTTGTAGTTTAATTTAATTCATGAATTCGTACTTTGAGTACTTATTCGCAAAAACGAGTTTGACTCGAGTAAAATCAAATCTTGTTTGAACATTAGATGATCACATAATTATCAGATTAATTAATTTGATTAGATTGATTGATAGCATGCTTATGTGTGAATACATGGTTGTGATGAATGAATAATGTATATCGGATGGATATTAGTCGGGTGGGGCAATTTTGGAAATTGTTGTAATAAATTCGATTTATTAAATTGGACCTGCGTGTCCAGCCTTATCACCTTTATTCTCTTTGTATCTCTTCTCACCTATTCCCCTCAATGTAAATGAGGTTTCTTTAGAAGTGTAGTTTAACGGGTAGAAGTAATACAAGTGCTAGCTTGAGTGAGAAATGGAGAGATTTGATCTAGGATCAATATGTTAAGTATCCATCCGCATATCATTATTATTTATTTCATATGCGCTTTATTATGTATTTAAAATGCATGTTTAAGGGTGTATGATGATGAGACCTAAACAAAGATAATTAAATTGGTAGTCAATTTGCACCCGAAAAACCCTCATTAAATATCATGCGTTTTTTCCTTCCATTGAGTGATTCTTACTCAAGATCCTAGATTGGCATGGGTTGTTGGCCAAAGTCAAGCCCTTGTCCGTCGAAGATGTGTTTGAATCATGAGGCTTTGTTCCATATTGGTGTCTTGTCCAAGTTGTGGTTTGTTGGCCAAAGTCAAGACCACTTCTTGTCCAACGACATTGATTACGAAGCTTCCATGGTCAATGGGTCCACGCTTGACTGGGATCACTAGGTTTGTTGTGCCAAAGCCAAGGCCTAGTTGATTCAGAGGAAATAGGTTAGGGTATATATTGGATATATAGGCATATATACGATATATGTTTAGGACTTGGATGTCCACCTACTGGATCTAGGAATTGGATTGGATCCAATTGATCTTAGAGATCTACCTAGTTAATTATCATAATGTTGGCAAAGTCAAAGTCAAGATTGTGTGATATTTAACGGGATCCTAGCCCACTAGGAAACACGGTTTCCCGAGTACTCGACAGAGGGTTAGAGGCTCGACGAAAAATAGTGGGAGGCAAGAATTGAATTTGCATTATTCGTTCAATTACTCGCCATACGCGCTCATTCAAATTATTTCGTCGTAATATTAAATGTTAGTTGGACTAATATTTAAATTGTTGTTTTAATAAACAGTTGGACTGTATTATACTTGATTATATATAATTGGATTATATTAATCAATATATTTGAATTAATTAATTTCAGTTTACAGTTGATTTTATAATTGGATTATAGTAATCAATGTAATTGAGGTTAATTAATTTGGATTATATTTGATTATATAGTTGGACTATTATAATCATTATAATATATATAGTACCACTAATAGTTGATTAAATAGTTGGACTATTGTAATCAAGATAAAATTGAAAAGTTGGATATTTAAATTATAATCTGGGATTAAAATATTTTAAATGATTTAATTTTCAAATTGGGAATAAATAATAGGTTACTTTATTTGATAAAATAACTTATTATACCTTACGCCCAAAATTAAGCAAAATAAGTAGAGCATGAAATCTTTGGAAGATTTATGTGATGATGACTTTAATGCTTAATTTAATATACTTGTCATAAATCTAAATTTAGATTTAAGAAGTATTAAAATTGCAATTTATAATTCTTGGAGAATTAATTGACTATTCTAGAGGGATAAAGTCAAAGTTTGCAATTGGGCATGTAGCACGAGGTGCACATCGTTTCGATATTCTAAAAACCCAAGGCTTGGCCTAAGGTTCCTAAAATATTGAAAAGGATAAATGACATATACCAAAGTGACTACCATTTGGATATGGCAGACACGAAGGAATTAAAGAAAGGGCAAGGCTCTGACTTTAAAAATGTTTGTCAAAGTTATGTTCACAACTAGTATTGAAATTAGATTTTAAATACTTAGTGTGGTACATAAAAATATGTATTGATGTTCAAAATCTGCTTTGAGCAGGATACTGACTTCAAGCTGAGATTGCTCTGCGAATCGGAAACGGGACGAAAGTCGCTGTTTCGACCGTAGATACCTAAGTTTAGGAACTACCGGGTGTGTGTACTTAAATTAGGAACTGTTATAATGTAACTAGTTTGACTAGAGACATTATCTCTATATCAGTGTTAATCCATTGTGGATAAACCTTTATATTCTAGAACACTAAGTGTTTCATTATATAAAGATGATACTGAGATAAACACATTAGATGTGAATAACAGAATTTATATTTTGAATATAATTAAAATCTCAAACATATAAAATGACAAATAAATACTCAAATTAATTTGATCAAGTAGAGACTTATTTGTGGCATTGTTGTCTAGGACACAATTGAACAAGACTCGTATATCCACACTTTTGAAGAGTGGGTACTAGGACTGATTTGACTATTCAAATAAAGTCTGCGAATCTAGTTTATTAGGTAAAGTACCTAAAACACTATTTACTTGGTAATAGTGAAAGTGCCACCGATCTGTTAGCCCTATTCATGGTGAAGTTAGTGGGCCCATATCTAGCTAGGCTAGATGTGAACATGAATGTTTCGTGACCTTAACGGATGTGGCATCACGTTATGGTTATGTGTTTCTTTTGAAGAACACAGATCAGAAACTTTTATAGTTTCGACACGAAGTAGAAAAACAGATCGGCTATAGTATTATGCCGCCACGGTAAGACCGTAATGGAAAATACTGAAGCAGTAAGTTTCATACGTACATGAAAGAGTACGGTATTCTTTCAGATGAGGACATGATAAGGTTTATCACGAGTCGCTCTGAGCTATCATTTCCTTCAAACAGGATATGTATTAACAGTGCAAAACTTATTTAGAATAAGGTTCCATATAAATCTGTTTGACAGATATCATATAGGATATGAACAGGAAAGAAACGGGGTTTCTCACTCCTAATAATTTGGGTATGCCAGGCATAACGTTTGGATGATACCAAACTAAGAACCCAAATTGGATAAGTGCCAATATAGGTTATCCTAAGGGAACCTTAAGTATAGTACTTATAAATCTCACATGAGAACAATATGATTGTTGCTCACCATGCGTTTTCCTGAGAGGAATACCGATATGCAGTGGTCAGTGGGAAGATTGTGATACTCGATGAAAATCGGAGTAATACTATTCAAGGCACGAAGTCCTTAATGGAACACAAACAGTTCATCAATGATGAATCTGTACCATTAATCTTCGAATACACAAGAACTGGGTAGATCGGATAGAGTCAAAAAACAACCTAGGGTATGGGTTTCTGATCTAACCTCATAAAGATGTCAATCTTATGAGGGTATACCATCCGACTACGTTTTGAGGAAGTGATACGAGGTATCGACTCCCTATTTTGGCAAAGTGCCATGAGTCCAAAATGGATTCCATGTAAAACAACTATTTTGGATACTAGTTGTTGTACCACAAGGCATTGTGCCTATTGGTACATTAAACGCCTTCAAGGAAGACATACATGGATGACAACATACCAACGTACAAAGCTAGGCTTATGACGGAAAGGTATCGTTATCAACATTGTGTTAAAAACGGTTCATCCTTTTACCTGTTGCCATGGTAAATCCATTTTGAAGATGCTTGTTGATAACTGCGTATTTCATTTATGAAATGTGTCAGTTACAGATCAAAATCGCTTTCCTGAAAAGGAAACCTCTTGGAGGATTCTTACAACATCCTGACGATTTTGTATAACCGACAAACAAGGTTTGCGGGTTATTCGATCCATGTTTGGATTGAAGCAATCATAAGGTTTTTGGAACTGACGTTTTGATGTAATCATAATGGTTTATGATTTAATTCAAAACGAAATGATTCTTGTGTATATAAGGAGGTTAGTGGGAGCGCACTGACAGTGAAATTCCCAATAAAGCAATTGGTGAAAGCTTGGCTTTCATAGATATTCTTTCATAGAAATTCTCCGTAGAATTCTTGGGAGTAACAACCTTTATTCAAGGAATAAAGATCTACTGGGTTAGATTTGGAGTTGTTAACACTCTCTGAGAAATTGTACATTGAATAATGTACGTAACCTGGTGTCTCATACGCTTTGAGCATATGGAGTCACAATCAGGACAATCCAAGTGATAGTCACTGGATTGAAGTTAAGAACATCTGTTAGTATCTTAGAGAACTAAAGATGCTGTCTTAAATTATGGAGTAGGAGAACTTGAAGTGACTATGATCACTGCTGCAAGTTTCCAAACCGGTACTATAAAGTTTGAATAACGGAACAGTGAGCTGGAAATCTTCCGAGCAAGATACTGTTGCCGAATAAACAACAAATGCGGATTATTGGTGCGGTTGAGGCAGCAATAGAAGCCATTTGGGTCGATAATAAATCTAATTAGATTAGATATAGTTCTGTTAGCAGCTGAGCTAGGCGTCAGCATAAGGCTAAAGAATTAAAGGTCTCATCGACGATCCAGATATATACTTCTATATTCATGTGATTCGTTCGGATCATACATCGTGGCGATGTGATGATCGTATAAATCACGTTAGACGATAATCATGCAAATCCGCTGACAAAAACCTTTTCTCAGCAATTTGAGCAAACCGTACATAGTTCGGGTGTACGACACTTGAGTGACTGGCTATGTGCCAAGTGGGAGATTGTTGGATAATATGACCCATAGCATCACTATTTGTACAGATCATAGTGTTATTGTACAAATTAACTATGTGACAAGGAAATTGCGCTCTCATCATTTGTGATTAGATCACCTTAGATGTATAAATGAAGAGAGGTCTATATGATTAGTTCCTGGATTGAGATGATATGAGACAGTATCAGTCCACGAATGATTAATCATTAAATATCCCTAGTCGTAGTATTATCGAGACTGGACATCGATAATGCGGAATAGACTAGTATTGCACTTGTGCGCGTTGTGAGGGCACAACGGCATAGTTCTCATATATTTAAGTATAGGATACTTATGCAAGTGCGATAGGAGGTTGTGTTTCACCGATGGTACGGGAAACAGCTTCGCTCTGGATAGACCCCTCGGAATCCCATTGGTATTATGACTATGTGTTTATGGGAGTCCGACATCAGGGTAGTTGTATTTGGTCTTAACTTGAGACTTGCACCGCTAATGCTTACGACAATCAATATACTTTAGTTGAGGTCATCCAGGGCTGTAACAGGTTCTGTGTACGCCAATGCTGGGTATATTGAGAATCGTAGAGTATTGGTGTGATGTCAAGAAGGAAGTATCACTCCAGTCATAGTGGAGATGATGTCACGCAGGATACGGTATTAGTGCTCTTAAGTGCTGGCCGGCCATCGGGATATTATGACAAGGTCATGTATATCTGATTATAGAGACTAGTTACCAGACATCCGACATGTGCTTCGGACGGGGCAGACACTTATCCAGCCCTAGCCCTAGCACGTGACTATCCGATACTGGGCCGATATACATAATACTTGGTATACTACGCTTGATATAGATCTTAAATTTTCTTAGATGAATATGACCGGAGAATTGGGTAGACTTCGTGCTTTGCTAGAAGCCGACCTTTTCTCGTAAATCGGTAGAACGTAGTACTTGGTACGTACGTGATTCAGATACTCCGACGACCGTATTTACTGCCAACATATCCGGGGATCACATTGGTCGCTTCCCAGTGATCCACCGATGACGCATGACTCGCACATTTATTAATCTGGGATTAATTTGATGAGAGAGAAAATTAATCTAGGATTAATTACGGAGATATTTTATCTAGGATAAAATATCGTCTGAAGAGAGAAAACGATTAATTCAGAATTAATCAATTAAATTAATATATTCGATATATTAATCGAAATTAGATTTCGACGCAGAATTGAAATTGGATTTTAATTCGGGCGAACGAATTAATTTAGAATTAATTCGTTAGCGACGTGAATAGTGAATTCGCTAGGCGTAATCATTTAATTACGACGCGACGGAAAATACGCTAATTGAGAATTAGTGAACCCGAGCCCGAGTGTGATTGCAAGCGCATTCGTATTTCGAATTCGAGTGCGGCAATGCAAGTCACATCAAGCGTCAAATCATTCGTCACATCAAGCGTCAAATCAAATGTCACTTTGAGTGATGTGATTGATTGATGTGATTGATTGATTGAAATACACACATCACTTTAATAAAGTGAAAATGAATAGTGATGTGTTTTGGTGAAATAGTGACTAGTTGGTGGAAAGTATTTACCATTTATTTAATTAATTATTTGGTGAATATTTTATGTATTTTTATGGTAAAATATATAAACCATTTTTGGAAAAGGTTTTGACCAACTAATTCACATTTCTTCTTCTCTCCACACTCTCTCACATTCACGCCCAAATGGGCAGTGAATAAATTCACTGGTTTCTTCATTTTGCCGTGAGTTTGGGAAGCAATGTGCTTGATTTTGTGGCAAAATCAAGAAGAGCTAGCACTCCGAGAGACTTGCGAAGGTGGTAGGGAGGTTCACCCATGAGTCAGGAACCATTCGACGAAGATTCGAAGCTCAAAACTTGACTCAAAACTGAAACTGTCAAGGCAGTGGACTGCACTGCAGTTGCATTTTTTGCAAGGGAAAAATCAATTTTGTTTGTTGCCGATTCGTCTCAACCGATCGATGTGAGTATTCCGCTACCTCCTTTGATGTATCCACACATGTATTTCATTGCTTGTTTGATCTTGGGGCCTAGATAAAACC
This sequence comes from Zanthoxylum bungeanum, assembly GCA_019454045.1. Classification (NCBI taxonomy): domain Eukaryota; kingdom Viridiplantae; phylum Streptophyta; class Magnoliopsida; order Sapindales; family Rutaceae; genus Zanthoxylum; species Zanthoxylum bungeanum. The sequence continues at coordinate 117,447 of SKCR01024827.1, forward strand.
TAACACAAGAAGTCATTGTGCCTATTTGTAGCAAATGAGTCTTCATGGTGAAGACATACATGGATGGCAACAAACAAACGTACAAAGCTAGGCTTGTAGCGAAATGGTATCATCATCAAAATAGTGTTGATTACGACGAAACCTTTTACCCTTTGCCATGATTAAATCCATTCGGATAATGCTTGCTATTGCTGCATATTTCGATTATGAAATATGGCAGATAGACGTCAAAATTGCTTTCTTTAACGAAAACCTTTTGGAGGATGTTTATATACAACAGCCTGACGGTTTTGTTGTGCCAAAACATGCAAACAAGGTTTGCAAGTTAAATCGATCCATTTATGGATTGAAGCAAGCATTGCATTCTTGGAACCACCATTTTGATGAGATCATAATGGTATATGGTTTCATTCAAAACGATGATGATTCTTATGTATATAAGAAATGTTAGTGGGAGCGCACTGACAATGATTGTCCTATACGTTGATGATGTATTACTTCTTAGCAATGACATTCCCATATTAAAATCGGTGAAAGCTTGGCTTTCATTAAAATTGTCCATGAAATTCTTGGGAGAGGCAACCTTTATTCTAGGAATAAGGATCTACTGGGATAGATTTAAAAGTTGTTGGCACTCTCTGAGAACTCATACATTGACAAAGTATCTAAGGACATGTGTCCTATAACTCAAGATGAGAGAGATTTAGTGAATCAGATCTTGTTCGCTTAAGCAGTCGGATCGATCATGTATGCCATGACATGTACGCGACCTGGTGTCTCATATATTTTGATCATCTGCAATCACTATCAGGCCGATCCAGGTGATGGTCACTAGATTGATGTAAAGAACATCCTTGAGTATCTTAGACGAACTAAGGATGCATTCTTAATTTATGGAGATGGAGAACTTGAGGTGACTGGGTTCACCGATGCAAGTTTCCAAACCGATAAAGATAACTATAAGTCACAATAAGGGTACATATTTTGTTTGAACAATGGAACAGTGAACTGGAAATCTTCTAAGCAAGATGTTGTTGCCGATTCAACAAAAAAAATGGAATACATTCATGCGGCTGAGGCAGCAAAAGATGCATTTTGGATCTATAAAATTCCTAATTGGATTAGGAGTAGTTCTGTAAGCAACTGAGCTGGGCTACAGCTGATGAGTGATAAAACTATCACTATTTCCCACTCATTTAACTTAATATTTTATATAGTTTCTTGAGTTTTGTGAATATTTTGATGTGTTTTGTGTTATTTTGTAGATAAATAAAGTTTCAGGACATTCTGGAGGTGATTTGCAGCAAAACTGTGAAATTTGGCAAAAATGGTATTTTGGTAATTTTGGGCGTCCCGACACAAAGGGTATTTTGGTAATTTTGGGCGTCCCGACCTCTAACATGCACCGGAGATTGCTAATATGCGCCAGGTCAACAAGTCAAAGTTGCCAAGTTTGACTTTGCTAAAGTGCACCATGCCACGTGTCATCATCACAAGCAATCTGCTAACGTGCACCGCATGCCACGTGTCAAAATTCAACGAGCCATTTTTTTTAGCCACCATGTCACGTGTCGAAAATTCAGCGATCCAAAAAAAATAATAAAATAATAAAAAAAAATCAGAAAAATAATAATAAAGTATTGGATTTTTTTGCCTATAAATTGAGTTTGATTTCTTAAGTTTCAAATGTACCTCATCCTCTGAAATCCTTATAAATAAATTGAGAGCTCTCTTCTTTAGTTTCTTTTATTCAGTTTTATTTACGTTTGTAGTAGTAATTCTCTTCTATAAATAGTAGTTTTCATTCATCCATGAGGAGCTAACTTCTCCATGCTGAGGTAAAAATGTAATTCTTTTACTTTTGCTATTTAGATTAATCTCCCTTAAAATATAATATATAAACTATTTAAAACCTGACTTAATAAGGATACCGCCATACTGGTCGGTTGGTTATTCAATTTAATCTGGTTAAACCTGACTTAATGAGGATACCGCCATACTGGACGGTTGGTTTAAGTTTATATTTCTGTTCCGCCTTATGGCTGGTATATTTGAATTTGACTTAATCAGGATACTGCCATTCCGTACGGTTGATTTAAAATATCACAAGATTATATATATTATTTTATGGGAGATATCTAAATAGTGAATAGTAGAAGTTAATTCCTTTTACCTTAGCATTTCTTTTTATTACTTTTCAGTAATTTCATTTTATGTCTTTTAAGTTTATATCAGCTTAGCTATGTGTTGTAACTAAATTAAATATCTAGGGTTGTGATAAAATCTAATATCACCGGTTTTTAAAATGAACTAGACATAGGGACTTTAAGTTTAAAGACCTTATACTCAACAACCCACTATCTTCTTTAAGGATAGATAAACCTTTAATAGATTTCCTTACAGGATAGACATATACCTGTCGGACGGGGGTAGCCATAATTGGAAATTAAACTTAATGAATCAAGGTAATTTAATTGACATAGACATATGATTCAATTAGATTAAACTGGGTATTTGTGTCTGACCATCGACATATGCTTTCATATAAGTTCGTGTTCCAGGTTAGTAAACTGATTTATTACACAAACATAAAATAATCACTTCATCTTTTTAATGATATTAGAAAGATTCACAACCCTAGATCTTTGAGTCTTTTATTTTCCTTAGTATTTTCTTTTATCTTTTGTCTTTTTATTTATTTAGTAAATCTACAAATCAAATCATTCAAGCAATCAATTCCCTTCTCCTCAATTAGATATTTGTAAATAAATAGTATCAACAATTAATAACAATAGCAGGAATTAAGTCCTCGTGGATCGATATTTTTATACTACTTGAACGATACGTGCGCTTGCGTTATACATGTGTGTTTACGCCGGTCAAGTTTTTGGCGCCGTTGCCGGGGACTTATTTTTCTTGAGTTATTAATTTTGAAGCTATCTAATTTACTTGTATCTAATTTTCTTTATTTTTATCTGTAATTTTTATTTCTTTTTTTTTTGTTTTCAGGTGGTTGAAAAATGGAACATTTTGAAAGATTACGAGCTTTACTAGAAAAAGATTCACCCCAAATCTGGGAGGCAACAGTCCGGTTTTCTGAGGCATGTTGTCCAACCTAGCAACTATCACTGGATGCCAGAACCATGCAATACTACATTTGCTCATCAGAATGAAATGGGGAGATGTGTAATATGTGATGGCAACCACTCGAGCGATCAATGTATATACCTTTCAGAATGGCAGAATTATTGGAATCATTCAAGGTACGAAGAATCATCACATTTTCCATCTTATCCACCATCTACCTACGATCTTCATCAGAAACCAGAACCATCAGAGGAAGATCAGTTGATTCATATGCTCAATGATTTGTTCGGGGAACGGGAAGCTTAATTTGATGCACAAATTCAGAGTCATGCGGCGTCTATACAAAGAATGACATATCAAGTTAGACAATTATCAGAGAACTTGAATCACATATCTCACGGAGCAAATTCAAATACTACTGAAGAAGCCTTTCAATATCCTGAGATTCATCATGACATCATAACAGAGGATGAGGCTGAGCAGTATCAAGAATCATAGGTATCAGTTCAGGAGCCTGTATCAAGAAAGCCTCAATTTGATTTTTATTATTCTGACTCTGACGAGGATGAAGAAACTGAGCTTTTTGTACCAACTGCACCAACAAGGAATGATGAAACTTTCCATCCTCAGAATGCAGATCTTGGAGATTCCATTGCACAAATATTTGAAGAAGATCTACCTGAGCCAGTCAGATCAGAGGATGAAGACCTAAAATCTGACATTTCTTTTCATCCTCAGGTTGACAATTTTGAAGCATATATTTTAGAGATGACAGATGAAAAGCTGAATGCAGAAATTTTAAAATACATCTGTGAAGAAAAGGTGGAACAAGAAATAGAGCAAATGGAGGAGCAATTGTCAGACAAAATTAAAGATCCAGTGAATTCAGGCGAAACATCGCTGTATTGGGGAATATAAATCAAAGACATCACCTAGAAGCTTGACAGAATGGAACTTCCATTCCAAGTCAAGCACCATACGAGACCTCCTGATTTTCTTTCTTTCTTTTCAGGAACCAATGGAGCAACAAAGATAAAAAAGGTGGCACAAGCACTGAATGAGACAAAACTCTTTTTGCTACCTTACCGTTGGAAAAGACCTTTCAAAAGCAACGCTCATGGGAGTGTCTTTAATCGGACATCCAAAACGACGTTGAAACCTCCTTGACAGATGGATTTCAGTCATGTCTGGCTGAAGATGAAAAATTTAGCGCTAACAGGAAGGCAACCCATGCAATTTGTTGTAATTTTTGTTTTCATATTTTGTGTATACATGTTGTAGAGTTTTTAATTTTGTGTGTTATTTTTGTAGGGAAAAGCACAAATGGAGTATTTTTATAACAGAAGGAATGGTGTTTGGCAATCAGAAAGAAGAGAGCTAATTCATTTGCGATGGCTGAGTAAAGAATGAATTCTTAAGACGCATCCTAATGAATTTATACCAAATGAGTGGCGTATTGCGTACACAATTCTGTTGCCTTAATTATTGCTTTGATTTGTTTTTATGTTGTAATTATCTTTATTTCCGTAGACAAGATCCAGACTTTTTGACTTTTCACGATTTCTTTTGTTGTTTAGCTAACAAGCTTCCTTTGGAAGATACTAGTGCTATTATTACTCACCCTTTTAGGTACTATAAATTCACCCGTCATTGCACTTTTGAAGGCATCTAGAGTTGAGAAAAAAATACATAAAAAATGGAAGCCACTTCAAGAAGACGAGTTGAAAACATCTATGTGTTTTACGGTAGTAGTGTTTGTAGTAAACCACAATACATAGAGGCAGCACAGGAATTGGGTCGAGTCTTAGCTGCAAGAAATATGCACTTAATATATGACGGAGGCAATCTTGGACTAATGGGGATCGTTTCAAAGGCTGTACAGGAAGGAGGCAGTCATGTTTTGGGAATCATACCAAAACCCTTGGCAGAAGCAAATCTTATTGAATCATCAAACGGAGAGGAACTGATCGTGCCAGGTATGTCTGAACGACTAGTGGAAATGATTAACCGTTCTGATGCTTTTATTTCTTTGCCAGGTGGCTTGGGCACGTTGGAAGAAATTTTTATAGTACTATCTTGGGCGAACCTGAACATACACCAGAAACCAATTGGGTTGTTTAACGTTGATGGATTTTATGATTTTCTTTGTGTGTTTCTTGATGATGCCCGGAGAAATGGGTTCGTGTCAAAACCTTTGAAAGAACTCCTCTTTACTGCCAGGTCTGCTCCGGATCTAATTGACCAACTCTTAGCATATGAACCACGAGTTGACCCTATCCTTTCAAAGATAAATTGGTCCGAGGACGATCGTGGTAAGAGGCGTCGGATTAATCTGGATCTTAACCTTTAATTTTCTTGTAGTAATTCAGCTAACCAGGTACTATCTTCTAAACTCTTCTTCTATTGTTTAAGACATTGGGGACAATGTCTCATTTAGGTTGAGGGGTGAGGAATAGTTAATAGTACTAGTTTGTATTGTGTTTTTATCTTTAGTCCAAAATTTTTTTTTTCGAAAAATACAAAAAAATAAAAAAAATTTCAAAAAAAAATTTCAAAAACAAAGGCATATTTAAAGCTAGGAAATGGTTTGGTGTCTTCCTTCACTCAATACCTCTCTATAAGGAAAAGCTGTGAAGGCACCTAAATAATCATTCACCAGTAGCTTGTTGTGATAGACTAGTTAGAGGAGTCGTTGTTTATTCCTGTCACCAAGCGATAAGAGCCTAAGAGGCTTGGGTACTTAAGTGAGCCTCGCTCCACCCTCCCTCTGGGGAATCTACAACGGGAATTCCATTCGACAGTTAGTTACACACCATGACCAGTAGAAGTTATTTCTTTATGTTTATGGTTTTTATGTTGACTAAAAAGGTGAAATTGGTAAGAGATAGCTGTGTAGGAATTCTCACTCCTAAGACGTATTTCAAACCCATTTTTTCGAAACAAGTTAATTTTTGTTATATCTCCTTTTGAATTATTTAATTTGTAAATTCTCCATAAAACTGACTAAAATTGATCTTTATATACTTAGTTGGCAGGTATTATCAATATACATAGTAACATACGGACATGAGATAAAATTGAAAAGATTGTAATATTCAATACTACAGTTTAATTGGAGAAGCATCTCAAAAAGTGATGGAATAAAAAAAAAAATTTACATCTGAGATCCGAGTTATTAAGTCTGTAAGGGTGTTTTAACACCTAGTGCCCTAAAACCAACTAGTTTGGGAGTCATTGGCCCAAAGCTCGCTACATGGATAAAAAATAATGAATATATATATCTGAAGTCTGAGTAATTAAGTCCGTAGGGGTGTCTTAACACCTGGTGCCCTAAAGCCATCTGGTTCGGGAGCCACCGACCCAAAGCTCGTTACATAGATGTAAGGTATTGTATATAAATAAAAAATAAAAATCAAAAATCAAGAAAGAAATAAGAAAATCAGAAAATTTATTCCATTACTATAAAAGATGAGAATTTTGATAAACCTTTAAGGCAAAAATATTACTCTCTTATCAACTGCACTTATGACTGTTGTGGGCAAAAATGAGTTATATAATACTTTGTTAATTGTGTATATGGAGAATGATAAAAATAGTCGGAGAATTTACTTATTCAGTAATTTAGAATGAAACAAAACAAACTAGTAACTTGGAGTAGAAGTTTCATCTAATTAGTCACTAACTTCTTTATTCTCTTTTCTCTTGTCTTTTTGCTTTTGTGTGCATTAGTTTCACTACATTTTTACTTTTATAAAATGTTTGTGGGTATCATTGTTGTAACCCTCACGAGACTACAACTCGTCACTAGGGACACCTAGGGGTTTAAAAGCTTGTTGCATATGCTAAATGCAATCGTGATCCCTACGAAAGTGGCTTAGTTAAAATTTATTATGTTATTTTATTTTGCTCGAGGACTAGCAAAATGTTAGGTTTGCGGGTGTGATGAGTGATAAAACTATCACTATTTCCCACTCATTTAACTTAATATTTTGTATAGTTCTTGAGTTTTGTGAATATTTTGATGTGTTTTGTGTTATTTTGTAGATAAATAAAGTTTCAGGACATTCTGGAGGTGATTTGGAGCAAAACTGTAAAATTTGGCAAAAAGGGTATTTTGGTAATTTTGGGCGTCCCGACACAAATGGTATTTTGGTAATTTTGGGCGTCCCGACCTCTAACATGCACCGGAGACTGCTAATATGCGCTAGGTCAACAAGTCAAAGTTGCCAAGTTTGACTTTGCTAACGTGCACCATGCCACGTGTAATCATCACAAGCAATCTGCTAACGTGCACCGCATTCAACGTTTCAAAAATTCAACGAACCGTTTTTTTTTAGCCACCATGCCACGTGTCGAAAATTCAGCGATCCAAAAAAAAATAAATAATAAAATAAAATAAAAAAATCAGAAAAATAATAATAAAGAATTGGATTTTTTTGCCTATAAATTGAGTTTGATTTCTTAAGTTTCAAATGTACCTCATCCTCTGAAATCCTTCTAAATAAATTGAGAGTTCTCTTCTTTAGTTTCTTTTATTCAGTTTTATTTACGTTTGTAGTAGTAATTCTCTTCTATAAATAGTAGTTTTTCATTCATCCTTGAGGAGCTAACTTCTCCATGCTGAGGTAAAAATGTAATTCTTTTCTTTTGCTATTTAGATTAATCTCCCTTAAAATATAATATATAAACCATTTTAAAACCTGACTTATAAGGATACCGCCATACTGGTCGGTTGGTTATTCAATTTAATTGGTTAAACCTGACTTAATGAGGAACCGCCATACTGGACGGTTGGTTTAAGTTTATATTTCTGTTCCGCCTTATGGCTGGTATATTTGAATTTGACTTAATCAGGATACCGCCATTCCGGACGATTGATTTAAAATATCACAAGATTATATATATTATCTTATGGGAGATATCTAAATAGTGAATAGTAGAAGTTAATTCCTTTTACCTTAGCATTTCTTTTTATTACTTTTCAGTAATTTCATTTTATGTCTTTTAAGTTTATATCAGCTTAGCTATGTGTTGTAACTAAATTAATTATCTAGGGTTGTGATAAAATCTAATATCACCGGTTTTAAAAAGGGTTAGATTATAGTTTGGGTATTAAAGAGTTATTTGTTGAGTCATAATCTTAATGTCTTTTTATTAACTGATCACTAATAAAATTGAATAGCTAAACCTAAAATGAACTAGACATAGAGACTTTAAGTTTAAAGACCTTATACTCAACAACCCACGATCTTCTTTAAGGATAGATAAACCTTAATAGATTTCCTTACAGGATAGACATATACCTGTCGGGCGGGGGTAGCCATAATTGGAAATAAACTTAATGAATCAAGGTAATTTATTGACATAGACATATGATTCAATTAGATTAAACTGGGTATTTGTGTCTGATCATCGATAGATGCTTTCACATAAGTTCGTTGTTCCAGGTTAGTAAACTGATTTATTACACAAACATAAAAAAATCACTTCATCTTTTAATGATATTAGAAAGATTTCCAACCCTAGATCTTTGAGTCTTTTATTTTCCTTAGTATTTTCTTTTATCTTTGTCTTTTTATTTATTTAGTAATCTACAAATCAAATCATTCAAGCAATCAATCCCTTCTCCTTCAATTAGATATTTGTAAATAAATAGTATCAACAATTATAACAATAGTAGGAATTAATCCTCGTGGGATCGATATTTTTTTATACTACTTGAACGATACGTGCGCTTGCGTTATACGTGTGTGTTTACGCCGGTCAACATCACAGGCTAAGGAATACAGTCTCATCAATGATCCAAGTATGTACTTCGATGGTTTCATCTGATTCGAGAGATCACACATCGTGGCGATGTGAAGATCGAAAAATCGTTTCAGATGATAACCTTGCAGATCTGGTGACGAAAGCTATATCTCAGTAAAAGTTTGAGCGACCGTACATAGTTCAAGTGTTGGACACTGAGTGATTGGCTATAGGCCAAGTGGGAGATTGTTGGACAATTATGACCCATAGCATCATATTTGTAAAGAACATGGTGTTCTTGTACAAATTAACTATGTGACAAAGGAAATGCTCTTTTATTCATTTTGTAATTTGATTACTTGGATATATAAATGATAAAAGTCCATATGATTAGTACCAGATTAATAAGATATGATACATTATTAATCCATGAAAGGTTTAATCATTAAATATCCCTAGTCGTAGTATTATCGAGACTGGACATCGATAATGCGGAATAGACTAGTATTACACTTGTGCGCGTTATGGAAGCTTAACGGCATAGTTCTCATATATTTAAGTATTGGATACTTATGCAAGTGTGATAGGAGGTTCTGTTAGCCGTTGGACCGGGAACAGCTTCGCTCTGGATAGACCCATCGGAATCCCATTGGTAGTATGACTATCTGTCGATGGGAATCCGAATCAAGGTAGGTGTATGTGGTCGTGACCTGAGACTTGCATCGCTAATACTTGCGACAATCAATATACCTTGGTTTTGGTCGTTCAGAGCTTTAACATGTTCTGAGTACGCCTCTTCTGGGTATACTGAGAATCGTAGTGTATTGGGTGTGATGTCAAGATGGAAGTATCACTTCAGTCATATGGAGATGATGATCAGGCATGGATACAAAACTAGTAATCTTAAATGCTGCAGCTATCGGGATAATATGACTAGGTCATGATTATCCGATTACAGAGAGTAGTTGCTAGTGATCCGATGTATGCTTCGTACAGGGCAGACACAATTCCAGCCCTAGGCCTAGCATGTGACATCCGATACTATATCGTAATACGCAATACATTGTATACTACGCCTGATACATATTATATATATTCCATGTTGCATATATTTCTGGAGAATTGGGTAGGCACGGTGCATTGCTAAAAGTCAACCATGTCTTGTAAATCGGTAAGAATGTAGTACCGGGTACGCACATGTTCGGATAGTCCGATGACTGTATTTACTACCAACATATCCAGGGATCTCTTGGGTCGCTTCCCAAAGATTCACCGATGACATTTGACTCGAACAGAATTAATCTGGGATTAATTATGAGAAAGAAAATTAATCTGGGATTAATTGCGGCAAGAATTAATCTGGGATTAATTCGTTGTGAAGAGAGAACGCGATTAATGTGGAATTAATCGGCAAAGTAAATTTAATAGTTAAATTGGATTTTACTATTTAATTTATTTATTTGGGCTAAAATAATATATTGGAATATTAATTGAAATTGAATTTCAATATGGAATTAAAATTGGATTTTAATTCAAGTGAACGAATTAATTTGGAATTAATTCGTTAGCGACTTTCGTAATAATTTTGTGAGATATTATTATTTAATTAAATTGGATTTAATTATTTAGCGATGGAAAATTCGTTTAATCAGATTAAACGAACCTGTGCCCAAAGTTTGTTGTACAAGCCAACTTAAATTTGGAATTTAAAGTGGTGGGACCAACTCTAACTTACATCAACTTGTCAAAAGATGATGGAAGTTGTTGGCAATATTTATTGCACTTTGGAAGTCAAAAATATACACACCTTTTACATGTTTGGTAACAAGTTTAGAACTTGAAAAAAGACTATTCATCTTTCTCTCTCCCATGGTGGCCGATTCTTCCTCTCTTCTCCATGAAATTTTTGTTGAAAAAATTATTCAAAGCTAGCACTTTAGAGAGTCAATCAAGGCGATAGGGAAACTCACTTGAGAGTTTGAAACTCATTTTCAAAGCTTGGAGCTTCTACATTCAAGGAAAATTTTTGAAAAATTCTCTACCAACCAATGTAAGTATTCCACAACTTACTTGTTAAATTCACATAATAATCACGCTTAGAGATCTCGTGGCATGTCTAGGGCACTACACCAGGAAGGTAGGAAGATAAAGAAAAGCTAGAAATAATGGTAAAAGTTAGAATTCGGATGTTTAAGCAATCAGAAGCAAGTAGGGGGCCAAGGTATAGAAACAAATGGATAAGGGAGTATCACAACTAGTAATAAATAGTAAAGAGCACATAGAGCAAGTTTGAATAAGAGTAAAATGTTAACTTGAGAAAGATTCCTTCTTTTTCATTAGAAAGCTTCTTCGGGTAGGCCCAATAGCCACTAGTATTTCTTATAGATAGCAAGATTTCCCTCGAATAGCGGAAATAGTCAAAAAAAAAGAGAAGTAAAAGATCAGAATTATTCAATGGAGTTCCCCGTAAACCTAAGCTATCAAAGTTTTGTAGAAGTTACGGATACCCAAACTCGATCCGTGAACGAGTAAAATGAAAAACGTAAAGAGAAGTGATTAGTTACCTTGACCAAAGAGACGAATATATATAAGATCTGACTTACGAAAATTCTAACCATCCAGTGATTCTAGTAAGGGAGTTGTCCTGACGGAGCCTATCTCATACTTGCCTTACATGAGTAATAGACTCTACCAGGATACAAATCTTTAAAACAAATACACCGACAACCACGGAGATGTAGATTTCTAATCCACCCTACACTAGTTTAGGTAAAGACAACCGTAAGTAAGTTCAATGAGAATTTATTTTAGGTAAGAAATAGAAAGCTCTGAAATGATAGACCATTCAGATAAGAACTAAGGAGGTTACAAGAGATAGAAATAAAAAGAACCCGACTCAAGTAAAATGGACAAGTTAGTAATATCTGCGGAAATCCATAGATTGGACCAATGCTAATAGAGATTTTGGAAAGCATAAAAAGGATTGATTTGTGAGATGGGAGACAATCGGAAGTTAGTCAAGAATATAACCATGAACAATAAGATTACACAGTGTAGTTGTAGCCAATAGCAAGGGCAAAAAGAAGAAAACTAGGAAGTAGTCAATAGAAGTAAAGTGTATGTAGGAATAATAGATAATATGGCTTGAAGCCTTAAGATTTGAGATAGTCGACGCGGATTCTGACAGTATAAGTCAAAACTTTTGTTCAGTAATTCTAACTAGAGAAGGGTATAGGTACCCATTCAGGCCATTGATGGAGTTTGATAGTTGGCAGAGATATGTATTTCCAGATCCTTAAGAAAAGCAAGTATTTCACCCCTCAACATAGAGTTAAGCAAAAACTTGGATAAGAAAAGAAGAGTATCAGATAGAATAGACAGACCACAACATAGTTAGACAACTGAACCAATGAGTTCAATATAGCATAGATAAGAAACCAAAGAAGATAATTTCCAGGAATGCAGTATGAGTAAGTTATAAGAGTCTTATCGTATTGTAATGAATGGACTAGTAAAAGAATGGCACATGAACCAAAGGATTTAATTGAGGCATTCTAGCAATCAAAGTTGATGAAGTTCTCATTGGGGTAAGGATATAAGGAGTTTAAAGGACTAAGATGGGAAGAAAATCTAAGTAGCGGAGTAGACATCATAAGGAGGAATAATATAGAGTATGGCAGGATTTTGAGAGAGAATAAAGACTTAAAAGGGTCAAGTAACAGAAACTAGTAAAAATGGGATATAACAGCAACATAACTTTATAATTAGAGAGTAGGATTTTAGAGGAGATCAGAATTGATCCCCACCCTCCCAACCCTTGATAGATCATGACGGCAAAGATAGGCCACCTTAACCTCAAGGTTGCCCCATAACATAGATGAACTAGTGAAGAATATCACACTATTAGATTATATAAGCTTTAGGCATAGAATGAAGTAGGATATAAAATGAAAATAACACTAACCATAAGATTTGAAAGTAGAACGGTCGAAGTGTGACGACAATATAAAGAAAATACTTAGTAAGCGAAGACAGAAGCACATCATAGCGAGATTTCTCAGTATTGGGTTAGAACCCAAGTTCTATTATATTTTAACTCTTGTGATCTCTGAGAAGTAGTTAGCCATAGTTAATTTAACTAAACCACACGGGTTTGGGATACCCTAGCCATAGCAAATAAATCATCAAAGGTATAATAAGCGTAAACGGACCTCAGGTAAATATAAGATTTAAAAGAATACAACCTAGCATAAAGAACAAGTCGTGTAAAGACAGCAACTGAATGGTTCTAGCAAAGTAATTAAAGGTATAAGGAGTAAACCAGAACAATATAATCAGTGTTAGCATAGTAATAAAGAACATAGCTTTAGTATAGAGGTATATATAATTAGGCTTAGTATGGATACCTTGCCTCAAAACTCCTTAGCCAATTAAGAAGAATCACCAGAAAGATAACTACCGTAATATAAAAACTTAAATATGAAAAACAGTAGTGGGCAGTAAGTTAACTATAAGTTATGAAGTCCAAAATACACAGAGAAAGACGTAAGTGCGAGAACTCAAAAGAAGAAGCTTACAAGTAAAGAAGTTTTAGAAAGATGGAACATAGAGAGGTCAAATGATAGGATAAGAGGTCAAATAATAAATCTTAAGGTAAGGTATATCTTAAAATAGATGAAGAACCCAAGGTATACACAGGTCAATGGAAAGTGAAGGTTATTGGTTAAAACATAAAGTACTATGAAAATAATTAAACATGAAAAGTAACAGAAGTTCTTAAGGATATTTAAAAGTTATTGTTGTCATGACTAGAGGTGTTAAGAGGGGTTGTAAAATCAGAATAGAACTAAGGTAAATAAGAGGATAGACAACGAATATGGTACAATTTTCGAAATGAAAACTTGTGAAGATAGGTGGAAATAAAGGATGTTGAATATAGTTGGAAGTTTTAGAAATAAAGTTCTGTGATGCATAATAGATAAGGGTAGTATGATGATGAAGGTAGGGTAATGAGAAGAGGACCATGGAGTAAGATTAAGGAATTACCCTTCAATTAGGAATTCAAGATATTATTCACCAAGGCCCACGAACCTTGGAATAGTAGGCACAAGTATGATAAAAGATTTCCAGAGGTTTTAGTATTAAGATCTCGAACAAAAGACCAGAAGGGAAATTAAGAAAGATAAGGATAGGCAGAGACACGATATTCTCGACCAGAACAAATCTATGAGTTAAGCCATAGAAAGGATTCGAGGACGAATCTTATTTAAGGGGGGAAAAATTTGTAACATTTGGTAATCCGTGCGACTTGTGCGTTACCAGGGATCGACATCTATCACGTTATCAGAGATATGCACATGATAAAAATCATGTTTAAGCATGTATGGAGATCAACCTAAAAGGAAGCTTGGAGATTTCTCAAAGGAAGCAAAAAAAATTTTGTTATCAACACATCCAACCATCCGATCTTTATAAGTATGTTTCCGCCATTCTTACTTTCGTATTCACATTTATTTCATTGCTTTATATGATCTTGGGAATGTCTCAGAGACCATTAATGGTATCAGAGCCTTATTGAGCATGAAATTGAACTTAGGGTTTATATTCTTGATTTGGGTATTTTTGATTTGAGCATGTTTTAATCAAATTGTTTGTTTGAGTATGCTTGTATGTTGATAACTTATGCATGATCAATTTTAGAAAAAATTAATTGGATTAATTTTGGCCAAAATCTTAGGCTTGGCCGAATACATATATGCCCTAAAGTCATGGTATTTTTTGTTCTTTTGATCATTGGATGAGTTTAAGGACTTGGATATATTGATTTGAGTTTCAATCGGATTGAAATCGGAATCGAATATAAAATCCCTACAAATGTCGTGACCTAGTAAGCATCGAAATGAGTTGATTTTATTTCAATAATGTTGGACATGTATTGATGATGAACATGCATGATTAATTAATTAATTTGATGTTTTGGAAATGTTAATTTAGATAATTAATTAGTGAAATACACTTTAATTAATTAAATTTTGAAATTTGGAAAATTAGAATTTAATTAATTGGGCTTAATTTAGAATTGGGCTTATAATGTTGTAGTTGGGCCTAATGGGCTTGGTTGGGCCAAGTTGGTTTAGGACAATTGGATTGGATCCAAATTGGGCCTAAACCATTCCATTAAGTCCAAATATAACAAATGGGCCTTTTATGTTTAATTGGGCCTAATGGGCCGAAATTGGTTTCTTGGCAAATATGGTGATTCCTTTATTGGGCTTTGGTATTTGGGTTTGACCCATATTGACCAAAGTCCACGCCTTAAGAAATTAATTGAAAGCCCATTGGACTTTAATTAAATGACATTGGATGTTAATTGGGCTTTGAGACCCATTTATATTAGATTTGGAATCTAAGCGTAAAGGCACATTTAAAAGTGTAATTATTTAATTTGGAATTAAATATAGAATTAGTATTGAATACGAATTAAATTAGATTTAAATTGTAGTTCGATAAAATTCAAGAATTCGTACTTTGAGTACTTATTCTTAAACGAGTTGGACTCGCGCAAATCAAATCGTTGTTTGAACATTGGATGATCACTTTATTCAAAGATTAATTAATTAGATTAGATTGATTGAATAACATGATTTGTGTGAATACATGGATGTGTTGAATGAATAATGTATATCTGATGGATATTAGAAGGGAAATGACAATTTTGGAAATTGTTGTAAATTTAGAATTTATTAAATTGGACCTGCGTGTCAAGCCTTATCTCTCTCGATTCTTTGTAATTCTCTTCTCACCTAATTCCCCTCATTGTTCATGAGGTTTCTTTAATTGTATTATGTAATTGGGTAGAAGTCAGAATAGTGCTAGCCGGGGAGAAGAAAGTGAGTGATTTATTCTAGGAACAATCTGTGAGATATCCATCCGCATATCATTATTAATTTATTTACCGCGCCTTATTATGCTTTTAGAATGCATGCTTAAGGGTGTATGATGAGACCTAATCAAAGATAAATAAATTGGTTGCCAACTTACGCGAAAAACCCTCAACAAATATTAAGTGTTTTCCTTCCATTGAGTGATTCTTACTCAAGATCCAAGATTGGCACTGGTTTGTTAGCCAAAGTCAAGACCTTTTTTTGGACAATTATGACCCATAACGTCACTATTTGTACAGATAATTGTTTTGTTGTAAAAATTAACTATGTGACAAAGGAGATTGCACTCTTATCATTTGTGATTAGATCACGTAGATATATGAATGATAGGAGGTCCCTATGATTTTTTCCTGGACGGAGAATGATATGAGACAGTATCAGTCCACGAAGGATAAATCATTAAATATCCATAGTCAGAGCATTATCGAGATTGGACATCGATGAATTCGTAAAAGACTAGTATTACACTTGTGCGCGTTGTGAGGGCACAACTGCATAGTTCTCATATATTTGGGTATAGGATACTAATGCAAGTGTAATAGGAGGTTGTGTTTCACCAATGGTACGGGAAACAGCTTCGCTCTGGATAAGACCCCCTCGAAATTCCATTGGTAGTATGACTATGTGTCTATGGAAGTCCGAAATCAGGGTAGGTGTATTTGGTATTAACCTGAGACTTGCACCGCTAATACTTGCGACAATCAATATACTTTGGTTGCGGTCGTCCAGGGCTTTAACCGGTTCTGTGTAGGCCAATGCTGGGTATATTGAGAATCGTAGTGTGTTGGGTGTGATGTCAAGACAGAAGTGTCACTCCAGTCATATGGAGATGATGATCGCGCAGGGATACAGAACTGGTTCTCTATATAAGGTTGCAACCGTCGGGATAATATGACTTGGTCATGATTATCCGATATTAAAGAGACTAGTTGCTCGTAATCCGATATATGCTTCGTACGGGGTAGACATTGTACCGGCCCCAGGCCTCGCATGTGATCATCCGATACTGGACAGAAATACCCAATACTACGTATACTACGCCTGATACAGATCCTTTATTCCTGTAAGGATATTTATGGAGAATTGGGTAGGCATGGCACTTTCTAGAGGCCAACCTTGTCTTGTGAATCGGTATAAACGTAGTACGAGGTACTTACGTGTTCGGATAGTCCGATGACCGAATTTACTGCCAACATATCCGGGGATCTCATGGGTCGCTTCCCAAAGATTCACTGATGACGTATGACTCGCACTTTTAATTAATCTAGGATTAATAAGATGAGAGAGAAAATTAATCTGGGTTTAATTGCAGAGATATTTTATCTGGGATAAAATATCATTTAAAGAGAGAGAACGATTAATTTGGAATTAATCGATTAATTAATATATTCGATATATTAAAAGAAATTGGATTTCGACGCGGAATTAAAATTATATTTTAATTCGGCCGAACGAATTAATTCGTTAGCGACATGAATAGTGACTTCGCTATGCGTAATCATTTAATTACGACGCAACGAAAAATTCATTAATTTGGAATTAGCGAACCCGAGCCTGGGATTGTTTGCGAGCGCATTTGCATTTCGAATTCGAGTGCGGAATGCAAGTCAAATCAAGCGTCAAATCGCTAGTCGCATCTAGCGTCACTTCAAGCGTCAAATCATTTGTCACTTTGAGTGATGTGACTTGACAACTTGATGAGTTGATGGAAGTGGTTGGAGCTTTTAATTGTTTGACTTTTGAAAGCCAATTCACATGAAATGAATTTGAAATTCAAATTAGTGTATAAGATACATAAATTTGGAACAAACCAAAAACAACTCTCTTTCTCTCATCTCTCTCATCTCACGCCCAAGAGGGCAAAATTTCTTCACTGGTCAAGGCAGTCACTGCCGAGAGTCAAGAAGAAATGGGAAGCAAGTGTGGTGATTTTTGTGGCAAAAATCACAAGAGCTAGCACTCCGAGAGACATGCGAAGGTGATAGGGAAGTCCACCCATGAGCCGGGAATCGTTCGAAGAAGCTTGGAGCTTGTTCGAAGACCTCCAATGGCCGCAACTCAGTGGATTGTCACAGCAGCTCACTGCAGAAGAACGGAGGGCAGAATTTCGTTTTTGTTGCCTCCGCGTCGGTCAACCGATCGATGTCAGTATTCCGCGACTTTCTCGATTGTATTCACACTTGTTCATGCTTGATTTATGATCCTTGGGACCCTTAGAATCTCCAACAATGGTATCAGAGCAAGGTTAAAAGCATGAAAAAGTTTAGGGTTAAAATTTGGGTAAATTGATTTTGAGCATGTTTAAATGAAATTGGATGATTTTGTATGCTTAATTAATGTTGAATTGAAGATTGATTGGATCAATTTCAAGAGAATTTGATTGGATCATTTTTCCCCAAATGTATGTGTTGGCCGAATAGGTCTAGCCCTAAAATGTCTTGGGATTTTTATTTTTGACAATTGAATGTGTTGGAAATCATTCAGGAATATGATTTAATGTCGATTGTAGAATTAATTGGATTGAATTCGAATCGGACGTAAAATCCCCAAATTGCCGAGAATGTAAGAGCATGAAATTGGGTTTGATTTTTGTTAAAATGTGTTGGACATGTTTTAATGTTAATGGCATGATTAATTAATGCTAATTGATGTTTTAGAAATGTTAATTGGGTAATTAATTATGTAATGCAATTTAGGTAATTAAATTGGGAATTTGGATTTTGGCAATTTAATTGAATTGGGCTAATTTTGGGAATTGGGCTTGAAATGTTGTAAATGGGCTTATTGGTCTTTGTTGTACAAAGTTGGGTTTAGGAAAATTGGATTGGATCCAATTGGGCCCAAAACCGCTTCCATAAAGCCCAAATGCGACTTAATGGACCTTTAAAGTTTAATTGGGCCTAATGGGCCAAGATTGATTTCTAGCCTTATGGGGTAACTCCTGGATTGGATTTTGGTTATTCGGTTTGACCCCGAGTTGACCAAAAGTCCACGCCTTAAGGAATTAATTAAAAGCCCATTGGACTTTAATTAAATTGACGTTGGACGTTAATCGGGCTTTGAGACCCGAAACGATTAAATTTGGAATTTAAGTCGCAAAAGTTCATAAATAAAGTGTGTTATTTAATTTGGAATTAAATAACGAATTAGAATTAAATACAAATTGAATTGGATTTAATTGTGTAGTTTAATTTAATTCAAGAATTCGTACTTTAAGTACTTATTCGCAAAACGAGTTTGACTCGAGCAAAATCAAATCGTTGTTTGAACATTGGATGGTCACTAATTATAAGATTAATTAATTTGATTAGATTGAGTGATAACATGCTTGTGTGAATACGTGGTTGCGATGCATGAATAATGTATATCGGATGGATATTAGATGGGTGGGGAAATTTTAGAAATTGTTGTAATAAATTTGGAATTTATTAATTGGATCTGCGTGTCCAGCCTTATTACATCCTTATTTTTTGTATTCTCTTCTCACATATTCCCCTCAATGTAAATGAGGTTTCTTTAGAAGTGTAGTGTAACGGGTAGAAGTAAATACATGTGCTAGCGGGAGAGAGAAAGGGAGAGATTTGATCTAGGATCAATGTGTAAAGTATCCATCCGTATATCATTATTATTTTTCATATGCGCTTTATTATGTGTTTAGAATGCATGTTTAAGGGTGTATGATGATGAGACCTTAACAAAGATAATAAATTGGTTGCCAATTTGCATTCGAAAAAACCCTCAAACAATATTAAGCGTCTTTCCTTCCATTCAGTGATTCTCACTCAAGATCTGAGACTGGCATTGGCTTGTTGGCCAAAGTCAAGGCCTTTGTCCGTCGAGTATATGTTTGAATCATGAGAGCTTTGTTCCAAGTCAGTGTCTTGTCCAAGTTGTGGTTTGTTGGCCAAAGTCAAGACCACTTCTTGTCCATCGACATTGATTACGAAGCTTTCCATGGTCAATGGGTCGCGCTTAACTGGGATCACTAAGTTTGTTGTGCCAAAGCCAAGGCTTAGTTGGTTCAGAGGAAAAAGGTTAGGTAATACATTGGATGTATTGGCATATATAAGATATATGTTTCAGACAAGTAGATTTTAAGAAGAACTAAATTACAATTAATAACTCTTGGAGAGTTAATGACTATTCTCAAGGAGATAAAGTCAAAGACTTGTAATAGACAAGTAGCGCAAGACACACTTTACTTCGATATTCTGGATGGCCAAGTCTTGGCCAAAGGCTTCTGGAGTGTGAAAAGGGGCAAAGGCAAAATCATTATAATCTTCTAGGAAGATAAAGAACATATCCCAAAATGTCTGCTAAATGTGGCAAACGGGATCGCGGAAGTGTGACTGCTTTTGGACAAAGTAGACATGAAGGAATTGAAGACGAGCAAGGCTTTGACTTTAAATATGTTTGTCATAAATATAATCACTAATAGTATTAAAATTAGATTTTAGACACTTAGTATGATATATATGTATTGATGTTCAGAATTTGTTTTGAACAGGATACTGACTTCAATTGAGATTTAATCTGCGAATCGGAAACGGGACGAAAGTCGCTGTTTTAACCAAGATACCTAAGTTTAGGAACTACCTTCGGGTCTGTACCTAAATTGGGAAACTGTTGTAATGTAACTACTTTGACTAGATACATTATCTCTATATCAGTGTTTGACCCGCTGCGGGTGAACCTTTATATTCTAGAACACTAAAGTGTTTCATTATATAAAGATGATATTGAGATAAACACATTAGATGTGAATAACAGAATTTATATTTTGAATATAAATAAATCTCAAATAAATAGCATGACAAACAAATAGCTCAAACTGATTTGATCAGTAGAAACTAATTGTGGCATTGATGTCTAGGACACAATTAAACAAGAATCATATATCCACACTTTCGAAGAGTGGGTACAAGGACAGATTTGATTCCAATCAAATAAAGTTTACGAATCTAGTTTATTGGGCAAAGTGCCTAAAACACCTTTACTTGGTAAAAGTGTAAAAGCCACCTATCTGTTAGCCCTAGTTTATAGTGAAGCAAGTGGGCCCATGTCTAGCTAGGCTAGATGTGGATATGAATATTTCGTGACCTTACGGATGTGGCATCGCGTTATGGTTATGTGTTTCTTTTGAAACACAAATCGGAAACTTTTACAGTTTCGACACGAAATAGATAAACAGATCGGCTGTAGTATTATACCGTCACGGTAAGACCGTAATGGAAAATACTTAAGCAATAAGTTTCTTATATACTTGAAAGAGTAAAGTATTCTTTCAAATGAGGACTCCTCCCGGAACACGTCAAAGTGACGGTGTGTCCGAACTGGATAAACCGAATTTTGTTTGACATGATAAGGTTAATCACGAGTCTCTGAGCTACCATTTCCTTCAACGGATACGCATAAAAAGTGCAAGAACTTATTTTGAATAAGGTTCCATAAAAATCTGTTTGACAGATATCATATTAGATATGAATAGGAAAGAAACAAGGTTTCTCATTCCTGATAATTTGGGTATGCCAGACATATGTTTGGATGATACCAAACTAAAACCCAAATTGGATTAGTGTCAATTGTAGGTTATCCTAGGAAACCATAAGTATTGTACTTATACGTCTCATAAGAGAACAATTAGATTGTTGCTCACCATGCGGTTTTCCTAGGAGGAATACCTATATGCAGTGGTAAGTGGGAGGATAGTAAAACTCGATGAAAATCAGAGTAATACTATTTACAGGCACCGAATCCTTAATGGAACACAAATAGTTCATCAAGGATGAAACTATTACCATTAATCTTCGAATACACAAGAACCGCGTATGTCGGAGAGAGTCAGAAAACAACATGGGGTATGGGTTTCTGATCTCACCTTATAAAGATGTCTATCTTATTGAGGTATACCAACTGACTATGTATGAGGAAGTGATACAAGGTATCAACTCCCTAATCATGATAAAGTGTCATGAGTCTAAAATGGATTCCATGTATATCAACCAATTTGGATACTAGTTGATGTACCGCAAGGCATTGTGCCTATTGGTACTATAAGTCTTCAAGGAAGACATACATGGATGGCAACATACCAACGTATAAAGCTAGGCTTTTAGAGGAAAGGTATCGTTATCAACATTGTGTTGATTACGATTGAACCTTTTACCTGTTGCCATGGTAAATCCATTTGGATAATGCTTGCTAACGCTGCATGTTTCATTTTTGAAATATGTCAGCTTAACGGAAAATCGCTTTCCTGAAAAGGAAACCTTTTGGAGGATGTTCACAACATCCTGTCGGTTTTGTCGTACCAAAACCAGCAAACAAGGTTTGCAGGTTGTTCGATCCATGTTTGGATTGGAGCAAGCATAGGTTCTTGGAATTATCGTTTTGACGTAATCATAATAGTTTATGATTTTAATTCAAAACGAAAATGATTCTTGTGTATATAAGGAGGTTAGTGGGAGCGCACTGACAATATGTCGTATAAAATAATGATACTATGTCATTTCTTGGAAATGGTTATTCCCATAATACAATCGGCGAAAGCTTGGGTTTCGATAAAACTCTCCGAGAATTCGTACATTGAAAAATATACGTTACCTGGTGTCTCATACGCTTTGAGAATATGGATTCACAAACAGGCCAATCCAAGTGATAGTCACTGGATTGATGTTAAGAACATCCGTTATTATCTTAAAGAACTAAGGATGATGTCTTAATCTGTGGAGAAATAGAACTTGAAGTGACTGGGATCACTACTGTAATTTTCTAAACCGATAAAATGACTATAAGTCGCAAACGGTACTATACAGTTTGAATAACGGAACAGTGAGCTTGAAATCTTCCAAGCAAGATATTGTTACCGTATAAACAACAAATGCGGGTTATTGCTGCAGCTGAGGCAGCAATACAAGCCTTCTGGGTCAATAAATAAATCTAATTAGATTAGATATAGTTCTGTTAGCAGCTGAGCTAGGCGTCAGCACAGGCTAAAGAATTAATGGTCTCATCAACGATCCAGAGACATACTTTGACATTCATCTGATTCTTTCAGATCATACATCGTGGCGATGTGATGATCGAATAAATCGCATCAGATGATAATCATGTAAATCCGCTGACGAAAGCATTTCCTCACCAGTTTGAGCCAACCGTACATAGTTTGGGTGTAAGACACTCGAGTGACTGGCTATAGGCCAAGTGGGAGATTGTTGGACAATTATGACCCATAGCATCACTATTTGTACAGATCATGGTGTTGTTGTACAAATTAACTATGTGACAAAGGAAATGCACTCTTATCATTTTTGATTATATCACCAAGATATATGAATGATAGGAGGTCCCTATGATTTTTTCCTGGACGGAGAATGATATGAGACAGTATCAGTCCACGAAAGATAAATCATTAAATATCCCTAGTTAGAGCATTATCGAGATTGGACATCGATGAATGCGTAAAAGACTAGTATTACACTTGTGCGCGTTGTGAGGGCACAGCGACATAGTTCTCATATATTTGGGTAAAGGATACTCATGCAAGTGTAATAAGAGGTTGTGTTTCACTGATGGTACGTGGCAGACACTGTACCAGCCCCAGGCCTCGCATGTGATCATCCGATACTGGACAGAAATACGCAATACTACGTATACTACGCCTGATACAGATCCTTTATTCCTGTAAGGATATTTCCGGAGGGAATTGGGTAGGCATGGCGTTTTGCTAGAGGCCAACCTTGTCTTGTGAATCGGTATAAACGTAGTACGAGGTACTTACGTGTTCGGATAGTCCGACGACCGAATTTACTGCTAACATATCCGAGGATCTCATGGGTCGCTTCCCAAAGATTCACCGATAACGTATGACTCGCACTTTTAATTAATTTGGGATTAAAAGATGAGAGAGAAAATTAATCTGGGATTAATTGCGGAGATATTTTATCTGGGATAAAATATCATTTAAAGAGAGAGAACGATTAATTTGGAATTAATCGATTAATTAATATATTCGATATATTAAACGAAATTGGATTTCGACGCGGAATTAAAATTATATTTTAATTCGGGCGAACGAATTAATTTAGTATTAATTCGTTAGCGACGTGAATATTGACTTCGCTAGGCGTAATCATTTAATTATGACGCAATGGAAAATTTGTTAATTTGGAATTAGCGAACCCGAGCCCAGGATTGTTGCGAGCGCATTCGCATTTCGAATTCGAGTGCGGCACGCAAGTCAAATCAAGCATCAAATCACTTGTCACTTTGAGTGATGTGACTTGACAACTTGATGTGAGTTGATGGAAGTGGTTGGAGCTTTTAATTGTTTGACTTTTGAAAGCCAAATTCACATGAAATGAATTTGAAATTCAAATTAGTGTATAAGATACACAAATTTGGAACAAACCAAAAACAACTCTCTTTCTCTCATCTCTCTCATCTCACGCCCAAGAGGGAAAAATTTCTTCACTGGTCAAGGCAGTCACTGCCGATAGTCAAGAAGAAATGGGAAGCAAGTGTGGTGATTTTTGTGGCAAAAATCACAAGAGCTAGCACTCTGAGAGACATGCAAAGGTGATGGGGAAGTCCACCCATGAGCCGGGAATCGTTCGACGAAGCTTGGAGCTTGTTTGAGGACCTCCAATGGCCGCAACTCAGTGGACTGTCACAGCAGCTCACTGCCGAAGAACATAGGGCAGAATTTCATTTTTGTTGCCTCCACGTCACTCAACCGATCGATGTAAGTATTCCGTGATTTTCTCGATTGTATTCACACATGTTCATGCTTGATTTATGATCCTTGGGACCCTTAGAATATCCAACACATTTTTCCATCGCGGATGTGTTTGAATCGTGAAGGCTTTGTTCCACATCGTATGTCTTCTCCAAGTTGTGATTTGTTGGCCAAAGTCAAGATCACTTCTTATCCATCGACATCGATTACGAAGCTTTCCAAAGTCAATGAGTTCCGCTTAACTGGAATTATTAAGCTTGTTGTGCCAAAGCCAAGGCTTAGTTGATTCAGAGGAAAAGGTTAGGAAAATATATTGGATATATTGGCATATATATTGTATATATGTTTCGGACTTGGAGGTCTACCTACCGGATCTAGGAATTGGATGAGATCCAATTGATCTTAGAGATCTACCTAGTTAAATATCATACAGCTTGTTGGCCAAAGTCAAGGTTGTTTGTTATTTAACGGGATCCTAGCCCACTAGGAAACTAGGTTTCCCAAGTACTCAACAGATGGTTAGAGGCTCGCCGAAAATTAGTGGGAGGCTAGTATTGAATTTGCAATTTCGTTCAAATACTTAACTTTACACGCTATCAATTTATTTCGTCAATTATATTTATTAGTTGGACTAATATTTTATTATTTTTCTTGTAACAGTTAGACTGTACCCTACATAGTTAATTAAATAGTTGGACTATTGCGATTAAGATAACAGAAAAGTTAAGCATTAGGGATATTGTCATGGGCGATAATGTCTTTAATGGCACAAACTTTTAAGACTGGGATATGAATCTCAGGATTGTCCTAGGATCCGAGAAGTTACTCTATACCATATAGAGACCTCTTAGGCCTAAGCCCGGACATGAGCAGTTGCTTGAGCTAGAGCTTTGGAAGACTCATAGCGATGACAACTCGACTGCTCAATCGGTAATGCTTGCTACTATGACTCTGTAATTCCGTCATCAGAATAAGGGATTGGATCCCTATGAGATGATGGCGATGTTGCATGATCTTCACCGATCTAATCTTAGATCGCAGAGATATGAGTTACAGAAGAAGCTCTTCCGCGCTCGCATGTCAGAGGGTACGTCTGTTGAGCACCATATGTTACAGATGATTGCTGACATTGAGTAGCTCGGACAGATGAGCATCGTCTTCGAGGCGGAGACTTCAATAGATTTAATCTTACAGTCTCTCCCCGACACTTGGAGTGGGTTCATCATGAACTACAATATGATGAACCAAGAAAAAAACTCTTGGAGAGTTGATGTCCAC
Organism: Zanthoxylum bungeanum; assembly: GCA_019454045.1. NCBI lineage: Eukaryota > Viridiplantae > Streptophyta > Magnoliopsida > Sapindales > Rutaceae > Zanthoxylum > Zanthoxylum bungeanum. The sequence continues at coordinate 143,241 of SKCR01024827.1, forward strand.
ACTGCGTGAAGTAGAAAAAGAGCTTCAAAAGGGCAAGAAGCGCGAGGCGCACTTCGCTTCAACATCTCAGACTTCGAGGGCTTGGCCCAAGGTGACTAGTGGAGTAAAGAAGAAAAAGAAAAAGAAGGGCAAGGCCAAATCATCAAAACCTTATGGGAAGGGTAAGGACAAATCCCAAGATGTACGTCTGCAGTGTAGGAAGCGGGTTCACTGAAGCGTGACTTCCGTGAGTACAAGGCACACATGAAGGAAATCAAAGCGGGCAAGGCACCGGCTTCAGGTATGTTTGTTATAGAAATAAACATGTCTACTACTAGTTTTAAAAATTGTAATTTTGATTCTGGTTGTGGTACTCATATATGTACTGATGTGCAGGATCTGCAGATTAGCAGGAGACTGGCCACATGAGAGATTGACCTCCGCGTTGGAAATGGGACACGAGTCACCGTTTTGGCCGTTGGCACTTTTGTTTTGGAACTGCCCTCGGGGCATTTACTTAAACTTTCAGACTGTTATTATGTACCTAGTTTGACTAGGAATATTAAATCTGTATCTATGTTAGCCCAATGTAGGTATACTTTTGTATTTAGAAACACTGGGTGTTTTATGTATAAAAATGATATGGAAATTTTCATTGCTGATGTAAATAATGGTCTTATATTTTGAATATAAATCAATCTCAAACATATAATGTAACAAACAAAAGGCTTAAAGTATGTAACAAAGATGAAACTTACATGTGGCATTGTCGTTTGGGACACATAAACAAGACACGTATATCCACACTTTCGAAGAGTGGGTACTTGGACGAATTTTATCCAAATTCATATGATGTCTGCGAATCTTGTTTATTAGGCAAAATGCCTAAAACACCTTTTAGCTGAAAGGGTGCACGTGCCACCGAACTGTTAGCCCTCATTCATAGTGACGTATATGGGCCCATGTATAGCTAGGCTAGAGGTGGATATGAATACTTTGTAACCTTTACAGATGATGCATCGCGTTATGGTTATGTGTATCCTATGAGACACAAGTCGGAAACCTTTGAGAAATTCAAAGAGTTTCGACACGAAGTAGAAAAATAGACCGGTAAAAGTATTAAACATTACGGTTGGACCGTGGTGGCGAATACTTAAGCAATGAGTTTCTTGATTACTTGAAAGAATATGGTATTCTTTCACAGTGGACTCCTCTTGGAACATCGTAATTAAACGGTGTGTCCGAACGGAGAAATCGAACTTTGTTAGACATGGTAAGGTCTATAATAAGTCGCACAGAGCTACATATTTCCTTCTGGGGATATACATTGAACAGTGCAATACTTATTTTGAATAAGGTTCCGTCAAAGTCTGTTCAACAGACTCCGTATGAAATATGGACAGGAAAGAAACCGGGTTTCTCATTCCTGAAGATTTGGGGTTGTGGGCATACGTCAAATGTTTGGAAGGTACCAAACTTGAACCCAAATCGGATAAATGCCTATTTATAGGATATCCTAGGGAAACCAAAGGATATTACTTCTATCACCCACAAGAGAACAAAGTATTTGTTGCTCTACATGCGGTTTTCCTTGAGAAGGAATTCCTAAACGAAGTGAGAAGTGGGAGGAAAGTAGAACTCGATGAAAATCGGAGTGATACTGTTCCTGGCACAGAATCCTTAGCGGAACAAGAATAGTCCATCAGGGATGAGACTGTACCACAATCTTTGAATACACAAGAACCGCGTAGGTTAGAGAGAGTCAGAAAACAACCTGAGAGGTATGGGTTTCTGATCTCACCTCATGTGGATATTAATCTTATTGAGGATAACGAGCTGGCTACGTATGAGGAATCGATACAAGATATCGATTCAGATTTATGGAAAGATGACATGAAGTCGGAAATGGATTCCATGTACACCAACCAAGTTTGTACACTGGTTGATGCACCAGAAGGCGTAAAGCCTATTGGTTGCAAATGGGTCTTCAAGAAGAAGACCGACATGGATGGCAACGTACAAACGTACAAAGCTAGGCTTGTAGCGAAATGGTATCTTCAACGACATGGTGTCGATTAATACGAAACTTTTTCACCAATTTCCATGATTAAATCCATTCAGATAATGCTTGCTATTGCTGCATATTTCGATTACGAGATATGGCAGATGGACGTCAAAACCGCTTTCCTTAACGAAAACCTTTTGGAGGATGTTTATATGCAACAGCCTGATGATTTTTTCGTACCAAGACTTGCAAACAAGGTTTGTAAGTTAAATAGATCCATTTATAGATTGAAGCAATCATCGCGTTCTTGGAACCAACGTTTTTATGAGATCATAAAAGAATATGATTTTGTCAAAAAGAGGATGATCCTTGTGTATATAAGAAGATTAGTGGGAGTGCACTGACATTCATAGTCCTTTAGGTTGATGATGTATATTTATTGGCAATGAAATTCACATGTTAACATCGGTGAAAGCTTAACTTTCAGTAAAATTCTCCATGAAGGATCTGGGAGAAGCAGCCTTTATTCTGGGAATAAAGATCTATCGGGATAGATCTAGAAAGCTGCTTGGACTCTCCCAGAGCACGTACATTGACAAAGTGTTGAAGAGATTCAACATGGATCAGTCCAAAAGGGGACTGTTGCCAGTGTCACATGGCGTCACTCTATCTAAGGACATGTGTCTCAAAACTTAAGATGAGAGAGACAACATGAGTCGGATTTCGTTCACCTCGGCAGTCAGATCGATCATGTATGCCATGATATATACGTGATCTGATGTCTCGTATGCTTTGAGCATGTGTAGTCGCTATCAGGCCGATCCAGGTGATGGTCACTGGATGGCGGTTAAGAATATCCTTAAGTATCTTAGACGAACTAATGATGCTTTCTTAATCTATGGAGATGGAGAACTTGAGGTAACTGGGTATACCTATGCAAGTTTCCAAACAAAAAAAGACAACTGTAAGTCGCAATCCGGGTATATATTTTGTTTGAATAACGGAGCAGTAAGCTGGAAATCTTCCACGCAAGAGACTGTTGTCGATTCAACAACAGAAGCGGAGTATATTGCTGCAGCTGAAGTAGCAAAAGAGGCAGTTTGGATCCGTAAATTCCTAATTGGATTAGGAGTAGTTCCGTTAGCAGCTGAGCCCGTTCCATTGTATTGTGACAATAACGGGGCTATAGCGCAAGCTAAGGAACCACAGTCTCATCAATGATCCAAGCATGTTCTTCAACGTTTCCATCTGATTCGTGAGATCATACATCGTGGCGATTTGAAGATCGAGAAGGTCGCATCAGAGGATAACATTACAGATCCGCTGACGAAAGCTATTCCTCAGCAAAAGTTTGAGTGACATGTACATAGTTCAGGTGTTAGATGCTTGAGTGACTAGCTATAGGCAAAGTGGGAGATTGTTGGACAATTATGACCCATAGCGTCACTATTTGTAAAAGACATTGTGGTTTTGTACAAATTAACTATGTGACAAGGAAATTGCATTTTATCATTTTGTAATTTGATTACTTTAATATATAAATGATAAAAGTCCTTATGATAGTTCCGGATTACAAGATATGATCAGTATCAATTCATAATGGTTTAATCATTAAATATCCCTAGTCGTAGTATTATCGAGATTGGATATCGATAATGCGGAATAGACTAGTATTGCACTTGTGCGTGTTATGAAAGCGTAACAGCATAGTTCTCATATATTTAAGTATTGGATACTTATGCAAGTGTGATAGGAGGTTGTGTTTACCGATGGTACGGAAATAGCTTCGCTCTGGATAGACCCCTCAGAATCCCATTGGTAGTATGAATATGTGTCTATGGGAATCCGAATCAAGGTAGATGTATTTGGTCTTAACTTGAGACTTGCATCGCTAGTACTTGAGACAATCAATACGCTTTGGTTTTGGTCGTCCGGGACATTAACAGGTTCCGTTAACATCGTAGTGTATTGGATGTGATATCAAGATGGAAGTATCACTACAATCATATGGAGATGATGATCACACAGGGATACAGAACTCGTGCTCTAATGTGTTGCAACCATCGGGATAATATGACAAAGTCATGATTACCCGATTAAATAGACTAGTTGCTTGTGATCCGATATATGCTTCGTACGGGGCAGACACTATTCCAGCCTCAGGCCTTGCATGTGAAATCCGATACTGGATCGCAATACGTAATACTACGTATACTACGCCTGACATAGATTATATATTCCTTTAAGAATAATTCTGGAGAATTGGGTAGGCACGGTGCTTCCTAGAAGCCAACCATGTCTCGTAAATCGGTAAAAATATAGTACGAGGTACGTACGTGTTCGGATAGTACGACATCCGGATTTACTGCCACATATCAAGGGATCCCATAGGTCACTTCCCGAAGATTCACCAATGATGTATGATTCGAACATAATTAATCTAGGATTAATTACAGAGAGATTTTATCTAGGATAAAATACTATTGAAGAGAGAGAACGATTAATTTGAAATTAATCGATAAAATAATATATTCGATATATTAAACGAAATTAGATTTCGACGCAGAATTAAAATTGGATTTTAATTCGGGCGAACGAATTAATTTAGAATTAATTTGCGAGCGATGTGAATAGTAATTTTGCTAGGCATAATTATTTAATTAAATTTGATTTAATTATGTCGCAATGGAAAATTGTTAATTCGAAATTAACGAACACGAGCCCGGAATGTGTTTGCGGCCTACTCGGATTTTGAATTAAAGTGGGGCCCGCAAGTCACATCACGAGTCACATCTTTAGTCACTTTAAGTGATAGAAGTCTTGTCACCTTTTTGGTTATTGACATCTAGTCATTTTGAGTGATGGGAGTAGTTGAGAGACTTTAATGCAATTTTCCCTCCAATTTTAGTAAAGCTTTTTGGAAAAGCATATACCAAAATTGTGTGGGACTTTTGAAATAAGTTTTTGAAAAACAAAAGACTCTCTCATCTCCCAAACTCTCTCAAAACCGTGAGCTTCTCTATTAGAAGGGAAAATTGTTTTTCTTTCTTATCTTGCTAGCACATTCAAGGAATCATATCAAGGTGTTAGGGAAACTAATCCCTTGAGCTTGGAATCTCATCACACAAAGCTTGGAGCTTGGAGATCAACCTCAAAGGAAGCAAAAAATTTTGTTATCAACACATCCAACCATCCGATTTTTGTAAGTATGTTTCCGCCATTCTTACTTTCGTATTCACATTTATTTCATTGCTTTATATGATCTTGGGAATGTCTTAGAGACTATTATCAAATGGTACATATATGTTAGAATGAGTTTGGGCAATGGTCCCACATTTGAACTATAATTGAGATAATTTAATAGTGATGTATAAAGTCAGTAAGTCAAAGGCTCATGGGAATAGTACGGCCTATTCCCTGCGGGTAGCATCACCAAAATCGGGGATGTTACAACAAGTTTCCTTCTAATAGAAAGTTGGAAAAACTTACTTAAATCCAAGCTTTCTTGATTTTTCTTCTTGGTTTATTTTCTTTTTCTCTCAACACTTTTGTTTTAATTTTTTGTGGCTTAAACAAATGTGAAGCAAATGAAAAAACAAAACCTTAAATACTAGGTCTTGTGGCTGAATTTGGTGAAGGAAAAATACAAGATATTTTTCTAATTTTCAAAAGAAAATATCAAGCAAGTCAAATTCCTTTTTAACACCTTTAATTAAATGGCAAAGTCAAACTTATACACAAATTAATCATGACCTAACTTTATCATAATGGTAGATATTTATATTTTAATTACTTTAATCATTTAACAGTTAAATATTAATTAATTACAAATATCTCAAATATATGTATTATATTTATTTTAAATATCTAAAATATATATTAATGATATATGTCAAATATCACAATTTGACATTTAATTAATGTGTATTTAATAAAATTAAATATTAAATATAAATACACATTAATTAAGAATGTCCAAAAGGTCTATGTGCATGTATCATTTGTTTAATCGTTAAACGATTTATAAATAATTAGTATTATTCATAAAAATTACCCTAGTGATGAGTGATAAATCTATCACTATTTCCCACTCATTTAACCTAATATTTTATATAGTTTCTTGAGTTTTGTGAATATTTTGATGTGTTTTGTTTTATTTTGTAGATAAATAAAGTTTCAGGACATTTTGGAGGTGATTTGGAGCGAAACAGTGAAAATTGGAAAAAGGGCATTTTATAATTTGGCCGCGTCGCGACGCGAAAGCACTTGGCGTCGCGACGCCTAACATGCACCAGAGCTGCTAACATTCACCGGGTCAACGGGTCAGATGAGAGAAGTTTGACTTTGCTAACGTGCGTCGTGCCACGTGTCACCATCACAGCCGATCTGCTAACGTGCGTCGTGCCACGTGTCATCATCCTACGGTGCTGACAGTCATCATCGCCACGTGTCCCCATGTCTCACTCCACGTGTCTGCCACGTCATCGTCCATATCACCGGTTGACCGAGTCAAACTGCCACGTCATCGCCATGTCATCATCAACCAATCACAGCGTGCCACATGTCGCAATTCTACGGTGCCGATAGTCGCCATAGCCACGTGTCGCCACGTCAGCGCCACGTCAGCATCAATTATTGACTCACTTATCCACAATTGACACGTGGCAATAAGAATCTGAAATCAGCCAATCAGAAGCCGCCACGTGTCACAATAATTGAGATCCAACCACCTTGCCACGTGTCACCTTTTCACCTTATCCAGAATCTGAAGCCGACGAACCAGAAGCTGCCACGTCGATAAACCGCGCGTCGCGACACGAGATAGGCGTCGCGACGACGAACCTCTACTGACGCCTATAAATAGAGCTCGAAATTTCAGTTTCAGATGTACCATTCTCTCTAAATTCTCTCATGTAAATATGGAGTTTTCTATCTAGTTTCTGTTAAATTTTAGTTTTGTAATTAATTTTAATTACTTTATGTAATAATAGTGATTTACTTTCTTTACTTTTTACAGTTTTTACTATTCACTATGTGGAGGTAACTTCCCCCTGCTAGGGTGAAAGGTAATTCTTTTACTATTGCTATTTAGATTAATCTCCCTTAAATATAATATATTCACTATTTAAAATATTGACTTAAAAAGGATACCACTATATTGGTCGGTTGGTAATTCATTTTAATCTGGTTTAAACCTGACTAATCAAGGATACCGCAAGATTGGTCGGTTGGTAATTAAATTTTCTTACTGCCTATATGGCAGGTTTATTTTGGTTCCGCCTTTATGGCTGGTTGGACTTAATTTGACTTAATCAGGTTACCGCCTATATGGCTGGTTGGTAAAATAATCATAAGTTAATATATTATATTAAGGGAGATATCTAAATTAGTAAATAGTAAAAATTGATCCTTTTACCTTAGCAATTTATTTTATTGTAATTTATTTTTCAGCTTTTACTTACCGCAATCACTTTTCAGCATTTTTACTTTATGTCTTTTACTTTTAAGTTTTTATTAGCCCTAGTTATGGGTTGTAACTAAGTTAGATATTTGAGGTTGTGATTAATTCTAATATCACCATTTTATAAGGGGTTATTTTATAGTTGGGGTAATTTAAAGTTTACTTATTAAGTCTTAAGCTTAATGCTTCTTGTTGTCTGATCACCAATAAGATTGATGTGGTAAATCTAAAATAAACTTGACAAAGGAATTTTAGGTTTCAGCCTTAGACTTAATAGCCCACGATCTTCCTTGAGGATAGATAAACCTTTAATAGATTTCCTTACATGATAGACATATACCTGTCGGGCGGGGGTAGCCATAATTGGAACTTAAACTTAATGAATCCAGATAATCTGGTTGACATAGACATATGGTTCAATTGGGTTAAACTGGGTATTTGCGTCTGACCATTGACAGAGGCTTTCGCATAATTTAGTGTTCCAGGTTAGTAAACCGATTTATTATACAAACATAAAATAACCACTTCATCTTTTAAAAGATATTAGTAAGATTCACAAACCTAGATAGTTTTTAATATTGAATTTTCTTAAACCTACTTTCGAACGATTTTATTTACTTGTTTTTAAATTTAGAATCGTCACCATTTCAAATCAATCAAACAACCTATTAGATACTAGTAATCATTTGACCTCATAAAATTAATAGCTTAGGTATTTAGTCCTCGTGGGATCAATACTTTTTATACTACTTGAACGATACGTGTGCTTGCGTTATACGCGTGTGTAAGCACCGGTCAAGTTTTTGGCGTCGTTGCCGGGGACTTATTTATCTTTTTCTATTAGTTTAGGGGTTAGATACTTTTACTTGTATCTATTTTTTTTTACTTATTGTTTTTGTTTTCTTGTGTTTCAGGTTCTCAGAAACTTCATGAGACGAACCAGATGCTTTGAACTCCGACCGCTTGACCCGGAAATTGAAAGAAGCATCCGACAGTTGAGAAGGGAAAGGCGAGAAGGCCAAGAAGCTTTAGTCAACATGGAACCTGAACCTTTGAATGTTGCACCACCAATTCCCATTCGAGACAGAACCATTCCGATGGTTCACAGACTCATTTCTTGTATTGTACTTCCTCAATTACCAGCAAATGCGGGTGACATCAAAACATGCATTCAGATGATTCAGCAGTCAGTTCAGTTTGGGGGGAATGCAACTGAAGATCCTAATACCCACATCAGCAACTTCCTGGAAGTTTGCGACACTTTCAATTATAACTGAGAAGCTGAAGAGGCAATGAGACTGTGTGTTTTTCCATACTCCTTGAAGGACAGAGCTAAAGTTTGGCTACATTCACTACCAGTAGGTTCCATCACAACTTGGAACACTTTAGCCACTAAATTTCTTGCAAAGTACTTTCCACCAGCCAGAACTGGAAAGCTGAGGAATGACATCACATCCTTTGTGCAACAAGACTCAGAAACTCCTTACGAAGCTTGGGAAAGGTACAAAGATTTTCTCTGGAAATGTCTTTACCATGAGATTCCAAAATGGCTTCAAGTCCAAACTCTCTATAATGGACTTTCTGGAATAATGAGAACAACAATCGATGTTGCTGCTGGAGGAGCTTTAATGGCAAAAGGAGAAGATCAAGCCTAGGACCTAATCGAAGAAATGGCCAACAACAATTCCTTGTGGCCAACAGAAATGAGCATGATCCAAAGAATTGCAGGAATTTATGAAAGTGGAGCCAATACAGCAGTCAACGCCAAGCTGGATCAGATATGCAAATTCATGGAGACTTTTACCACTGGATCCACAAGTTCACCATATGGAGGAGCACCAGAACCAAACCAACTTGAAGAGACGGTGAATTATGTCAACAATTTCAACAGACAGAGGAACAATCCATATTCCAACACCTACAACCCAGGGTGGAGGAATCATCCTAATTTTTCATGGAGCAATAATTCAGGGCAAAAGAACAATCCACCACATGGATTCCAGCAACAGAAAAAAGGCTAGGAGCATGCAAATGAACCAGGAATAGCAGAAGCGCTGAATCAGTTAAAAAAGTACGATGCTATGTTTCAGAGCCAATCAGCTTCCATCAAAGCACTGGAGAATCAAATCGGACAACTGGCCAATGCTCAAAGTTACAGACCGCCAGGTAATCTTCCCAGCAACATAGAACCAAATCCAAGGAACCGAGGGAAGGAGCAATGTCAAGCCATTACCTTAAAAAGTGGTACTGAGATCAACAAAGATGTTGAAATCAAGGCAACAATTGAGGAAGTTCTAAAAGATGCAGTTCCACAGATGGAGGAAAAAGAAGCAAAGGAAAAAAAACAGATCATTCCACCTCCACCTTTTCCTCAAAAACTTCAGAAAAACAACCAGGACAAGCAGTTTGCTCGATTCCTAGAGGTGTTCAAAAAGCTTCACATCAACATTCTATTTACAAAAGCCTTGGAAGAAATGCCCAGCTATGTAAAATTCATGAAAGACATTCTTTCACGAAAACGAAGATTATGAGACAACGAGACAGTAGCATTAACGGAAGAATGTAGCGCCATCATTCAGAGGAAACTTCCCCCGAAGTTGAAAGATCCTGGCAGTTTCACTGTCCCATGCACCATTGGAGAACACTATATCGCTAAGGCTTTATGTGACTTAGGTGCAAGTGTTAATTTGATGTCTTTCTCTATTTACAGGAAACTACAAATTGGAGAAGCAATGCCTACCTCAGTCTCATTACAACTTGCTGATCGAACGCTCGCATTTCCAAGAGGTGTGGTTGAAGATGTGCTGGTCAAAGTCGACAAACTCATTCTTCCAGCAGATTTCATCATCCTTGACATGGAATAAGACAAGAAGTACCTATCATTCTTGGGAGAGACCATTCTTGGCTACAGGGAAAACTGTGATTGATGTGCAAAAAGGAGAATTGACCATGAAAGTACAGGACCAAGAAGTTACCTTTAATGTTTTCAAAGCCATGAAATTCCCGAGCGATGAAAAGGAAGAAGAATGCTTTAAGTTGATGTTGTTGATAGTATCATTCAAAATACTGAGCAAATCCCACAGATACACTTGAAGCTTGCATCACCAACATGATTGACAGTAAGCTAGATGCTGAAATCCCGGAATGTATCAACTACCTTGACAAACCATTCTGATTCAAAGCGACACCACTAGTTGAAAGCTTGGAACTGCCAAAGAAAGATCGAATCAAGCCTTCGATTGAAGAACCACCATAACTAGAGCTGAAGTTACTTCCGAGCCATCTCAGGTATGTATTTCTTGGAAACTCTTCTGAATTACATGTTATTATTTCTTCTTCACTAACATTGGAGCAGGAAGAAAAGTTACTGAGAGTATTACGAGAGCACAAAAGAGCCATTGGCTGTACTATAGCAGACATTCGAGGCATTAGTCCATCATTTTGCATGCACAAGATTCTGATGAATGATGAGTACAAACCCACAGTGGAGCATCAACGGATACTTAATCCAATCATAAAGGAAGTCGTAAAGAAAGGAATAATCAAATGGTTGGATGCTGGCATCATTTACCCCATCTCAGATAGTACTTGGGTGAGTCCTATGTAGTGTGTGCCGAAAAAATGAGGAATCACTGTGGTTACCAATGAAAAGAATGAGCTAATTCCAACCAGAACAGTGACTGATGGAGAGTATGCATGGACTACCGAAAGCTGAACAAAGCAACACGAAAAGACCATTTTCCGCTCCCATTCATTGACAGATGATGTAGACAGACTGGCGGGACATGAGTTCTATTGTTTTTTGGATGGATATTCAGGGTACAATCAGATTGCTATCGCACTAGAAGACCAGGATAAAACTACATTTACATGTCCCTATGGTACTTTTGCTTTCCGCAGAATGCCATTTGGATTATGTAATGCCCTGCTACATTTCAGCGTTGCATGATGGCCATCTTCTCAGACATGTTGGAGCAGAATATGGAGGTTTTTATGGATGACTTTTCTGTGTTTGGAGATTCTTTTGACCACTGCTTGCAAAATTTGGAACAGGTGTTACAAAGGTGCGAAGATACAAACCTGGTGCTCAACTGGGAGAAATTCCATTTCATGGTACAAGAGGGCATTGTTCTTGGACACCGGATCTCACAAAGGGAATCGAGGTAGACAAAGCAAAGATTGAAACAATTGAAAAACTACCTCTGCCGACATCAGTCAAAGGGATTCGGGTTTTCTCGGACATGCAGGTTTTTACAGGAGATTTATCAAAGACTTTTCCAAGATTGTTAAACCTCTGTGCAATCTTCTGGAGAAGGATGTTCCTTTCAACTTCACCAAAGAATGCCAAGAAGCTTTTGAGATCTTAAAACATAAGCTGATTTATGCCCCCATCATTATAGCACCAGACTGGACCATTCCATTTGAAGTGATGTGTGATGCTAGTGATTTTGTTGTAGGTGCAGTTTTGGGACAAAGCAAAGCAAAAATTTTCCACACCATTTACTACTCCAGCAAAACTTTGAATGAAGCTCAACTCAACTACACAACCACTGAAAAAGAGTTGCTCGCAGTTGTGTATGCTTTTGACAAATTCCACTCATATCTGCTGGGTCCCAAAGTGGTGGTCTATACAGATCATTCAGCAATCAAATACTTGATCACGAAGAAAGATGCCAAAACCAGATTGATCCGTTGGATACTTCTTCTGCAAGAATTTGACGTGGAGATTCGAGACAGGAAAGGGATAGAGAATCAGGTGGCAGATCATCTATCGAGGCTCGAGAATGGAGAAACAGCTGACAAAGATCTGTCAATCAAAAAACCTTTTCCAGATGAACATCTATTTGCCATGAAATAGCAAGATGCTCCTTGGTATACTGATTATGTCAACTACATTGTGTCAGGAAAATGGTCGTTGGAATGGACAACTCAGCAACAGAAGAAATTCTTCAAAGAAGTCAAGCATTATATATGGGATGAGTCGTACCTGTTCAAACGCTGTGCTGATCAATTACTGAGGCGGTGTGTTCCACATGAGGAGGTCAACAGTGTTTTACAGCACTGTCATTCATCACCATATGGCGGACACTTCAGCGGGACAAAACTGCAGTAAAAGTTCTTCAATCAGGTTTGTTCTGGCCCACTCTTTTTAAAGATGCTTATCTTTTTACTCTTCAATGTGACAGATGCCAGAGAATGGGAAATATTTCAAGGAGAAATGAAGGACCATTGCAAAACATTCTGGAAGTGGAGATATTCGATTTGTGGGGTATTGATTTTATGGGACCCTTTGTTCCATCATTCGGAAACATGTACATCCCGGTTGCTATAGACTACATTTCCAAATGGGTTGAAGCAATTGCATTACCATCCAATGATTCAAAAGTGGTGATCAAATTCCTGAAAAATAATATTTTCACTCGGTTCAGAACACCTCGTGCAATCATCAGTGATGGTGGCTCTCATTTCTGCAACAGATACTTCGATGCACTGCTATCCAAATACGGAGTTACTCATAAGGTTGCCACAACTTATCATCCACAGTCAAATGGATAGGTTGAGGTTTCAAACAGGGAGATCAAAAGAATACTAAAAAAAACCGTTGGATCAACAAGGAGAGACTGGTCTACAAATTTGGATGATGCATTATGGGCCTACCGAACAGCTTATAAGACATCCATTGGTATGTCCCCATATCGATTGGTGTTTGGGAAAGCATGCCATCTACCAGATGAGCTTGAACACAAGGCATACTGGGCCTGAAGAAGTTGAATCTTGATTCACAAACTGCATGAGAGAAACGACTTCACCAACTCAACGAATTGGAGGAATTTCGCCTACAGGCTTATGAGAATGCCAATTGTACAAGGAAAATACCAAAAAATGGCATGACCAAAAAATAGTGCACAGACAGTTGGAACCAAGGCAGCAGCAGGTGTTGTGTTGTAAAACTCGAGGTTGAAAATTTTCCCTGGAAAGTTGAAATCTAGGTGGTCAGGTCCATTTGTGATCACTCAGGTTTTACCATATGGAGCTGTTGAGTTACTGGATCCCAACACCAATGAAACATTTAAGGTTAACAGTCAGCGTGTCAAGCACTAATGGGGAGAATTATTTGAGCGACAAAAAGAAAGTGTCACACTTTCAGATCCAGCCTAACGATCGAGAAGTCAAGTCTAACTGACGACTTTAAACTTAGCGCTAGCAGGGAGGCAACCCATGCAATTTGTGTATATATTGTGATTTGGTGTGATTTAATTTTGTGTGTTTAGTTTTTGCAGATTAAGACATTTCAGGATGGAAAAAGCTCTACAAAACTTCACAAGCAATTTCCTTCTCTCCCTCAAAACTCTCTAATGAAAGTCTACAAAGCTCGCTTAGAATGGATGAGATTACTAACAATCCATGGTGTTCCTAATGATATTCGTTGGTAATTGAAGCACGGGTCCGATTGGCAGGTGAGTCTTCTGAATCTATTATTTCACATCTGCCTGGTTTTGGAAGAAGCACCTATGTAAAGAAACGTAGAGCTAAGCAAATGGGTGTTTGTTACAAATGTGCACGCTGGAATTGCAATACTCGTTGTTGTTTTTAGGAATGGTGTCTAATAATCGCGAAGAAAAATTAAATTCATTAGGGATGGCTTGAGTAAGGAGTCTTTAGATAATATATCTTTGACTCTTGAGATGCATCCCATTGGATATGTTCATATAGCCATTCGCAAATTACATACACAATTTCAAAAAGAAAGAAAACAGTTAAGTCTCGGGAATCTGACTCAAAAAGACCCTGTTTGCCAATTTATAAGAAAATTGGATGGAAAGCTTGTCCCTGACGTATAGACGTCAATCAAGCCGCTACTTTTCTTGTACATATTATATCTCTTGACTTTTCCTAATAATTGTGATTTGTTTTGTTGTTTTCTTTTATTTTCTCCGACAGGATCCAGACCTTTTTGACTATCACGATTTATTTTACTATTTTGCTACTGATCGTCTTTTGGAAGATACTTGTGTTATTTTTACTCACCCTTTTCAGGTATTATAAATTCAACTCATCATTGCACTTTTGAAGACATCCAGAGTAAAACATGGAAGCCACTTCAAGAAGACGAGTTGAAAACATCTGTGTGTTTTGCGGTAGTAGTGTTGGTAGTAAACCACAATACGTAGAAGCAGCACATGAATTGGGTCGAGTCTTAGCTGCAAGGAATATGCACTTAGTATATGGCGGAGGTAATCTTGGACTAATGGGGATCGTTTCAAAGGACGTACAGGAAAGAGGCAGTCACGTTTTGGGAATCATCCCAAAACCCTTGGCAGAGGCAAATCTTATTGAACCATCAAACGAAGAGGAACTAATCATGCCAGGTATGTCTGAACGATTGGTAGAAATGATTACCGTGCTGATGCTTTTATTGCTTTGCCAGGTGGCTTGGGTACATTGGAGGAAATTTTTATAGTACTATCTTGGGAGAACCTGAACATACACCAGAAACCAATTGGGCTGTTTAACATTGATGGATTTTATGATTTTCTTTGTTTGTTTCTTGATGACGCTCGGAGAAATAGGTTCGTGTCAAAACCTTTAAAAGAACTCATCTTTACTGCCAGAACTGCTCCGGATCTAATTGACCAAATTTTAGCCTATGAACCACAAATTGACCCTATCCTTTCAAAGATAAATTGGTCCGAGGAAGATCGTGGTAAGAGGTGTCGGATTAATCTAGATCTTAACTTTTAATTTCCTGTAGAATTTCAGTTATCCATGTATTATCTTATAAACTATTCTTCTACTGTTTAAGACATTGGGGACAATGTCTCATTTAGGTTTGGGGGAGGGAATTAGTTGATCAGTACCTTGTTTTTAATCTGTGTGTTATTTTTATTTTTTAGTCCAAAATTTTTCGAAAAATACAAAAAAATTTAAAATTTTTCAAAAATTACAAAAATATTTTGCGTTTTTGTGTTTTTATTTTGACTAAAAAGGTGAAATTGGTGAGAGATAGTTGTGTAAGGAGTTTCCACTCCTGAGACGTATCTCAAACCTATTTCGAAACAAGTTAATTTTTGTTTATTTCCTTTTGAATTATTTAATTTATGAATTCTCCATAATACAGACTAAAATGGATCTTCATATGCTTAGTTGCCAGGTATTATCAACATGCATAGTAACGTACGGACATGAGCTAAAATTGAAAAGTTTGTAATATTCAGTGCTCTAGTTTAATTGGAGGAAACATCTCAAAAAGCAATGGAGTAAAAAAAAACAATGTCTGAGATCCGAGTTATTAAGTCTGTAAGGGTGTTTTAACACCTAGTGCCCTAAAACCAACTGGTTTGGGAGTCATTGGCCCAAGACTCGCTACATGGATCAAAGATGCTGCAAAAATATATATATCTGAAGTCTGAGTAATTAAGTCCGTAGGGGTGTCTTAACACCTGGTGCTCTAAAGTCAACTGGTTTGGGAGCCACCGACCCAACACTCGCTACATAGACGGAAGGTATTGTATATAAATAAAAAAAACTCAAAAATCAAAGAAAAAAATCAGAAAAATCAGAAAAATTATTCCATTGCTACAAAAAGGTGTGAATTCTGATAAAACTTTAGGACAAAAATATTACTCTCTTATCAACTGCACTTATGTCTGTTGTGGGCAAAAATGAGTTGTTTAATATTTTGTTGGCTGTGTATATGGAGAATGGTAAATATAATCGAAGAATTTACTTATTCAGTAATTTAGAAAGAAAGAAAACAACTAGTAACTTGGAGTAGAAGTTTCACCTGATTAGTCACTAACTTCTTTATTCTATTTTCTCTTGTCTTTTTGCTTTTGTGTGCATTAGTTTGACTACCTTTTTACTTTTGTAAAATGTTTGTGGGTATCATTGCTGTAAACCCTCACGAGACTACAACTCGTCCACTAGGGACACCAAGGGGTTTAAAGGCTTATTGCATACGCTAAATGCAACTGTGATCCCCACGAAAGTGGCTTAGTTAAATTTCATTTTAAATTTTATTTATGTTATTTTATTCTATGTTTTGCTCGAGGACTAGCAAAATGTTAGTTTGAGGGTGTGATGAGTGGTAAATCTATCACTATTTCCCACTCATTTAACCTAATATTTTGTATAGTTTCTTGAGTTTTGTGTTATTTTGTATATAAATAAAATTTCAGGACATTCTGGAGGTGATTTGGAGCAAAAAAGTGAAAATTGGAAAAAGGGCATTTTTGTAATTTGCCCGCGTCGCGACGCGAAACCCCCTGGCGTCGCGACGCTAACATGCACCAGAGCTGCTAATATACGCCGGGTCAACGGGTCAGATGAGAGAAGTTTGACTTTGCTAACGTTGCCGTGTCATGTGTCACCATCACAGTCGATCTGCTAACGTGTGTCGTGCCACGTGTCATCATCCTACGGTGCCGACAGTCGTCATTGTAGGGGTTTTAAGGGGGAATATCGGTAACGCAGCGGAATCGCGGAAAATCAAAATTTTCCGCTTTCAAAATTTTTTCTCGGATCAATCAAATAAACTTATTTATTTAATTATCCAATTCTGAAAAATTACACAAGTGATCAAATTTCTTGGTAATTACCGAATTGCCCCAAAACTTTGTAAATTGATCATTTTAGTCCAAAAGTTGTCAAATACAATTTTGGATGATTCTAAATCATTTCTAAAATGTTTTTCAACACATCTAATGCATCAAAATCAGATTTCACACAAATCCCCAATTTTTCTGAAATTGCCGAGAGAACCCCTAATTTTCAGTTTTTTACAATTTGGTCCTTTTGTTAAAAAACAAGCCAAGATCAAATCCAATTAACCCAAATTTTACATGCATCATATTCATACCATAATACATCACATATATGAAAAGCCCCAAATTTGGAGAAGGTTTTGAACCCTAATTTTTCAATTTCATCAAATTGTCCAATTTTACCAAATCTTTATAATCCAACACTTTAATCCATTCAATACTTCACCAATCTAGCCTCACCACTTTGAAACAACTCTAGAAAAATTCTAGGTCACCAAGGAGTGGCTTACCAACTCTAGAATGGAAACTTGATTTTCTAAAAATCAAAAGTAAAGCTTTGAAACAATTTCAAGCTTACTTACATGCTTCAATCTTTCATCAAAGTCCAGAACCATATAAACACAAACTATAAGAGTAGATATAACATCAAAGCATCACAAAATGAAGCTAAGCATATTAGAAACATTTTCTATGTTGAAGACTTTAAAGAAAAACTTACAAAAACTAGATTTTTCCAAGCTTTATTCTTTAGCCTCCAAGCCTTTTCTCTCAACTTCTTTTATGTTTATTTTGTATCAAATGAACTTGTTAAACCTTAAAAATGAAACAAAACAATATATAACTCCTCCAAAATAAGCCTTGGCCAAATTTTAGGGAGAAACAAATAAAATATCTAGATATTTTGCTTTTGTTTCATTTAATGGTTTATCAACTTGTTTTGCTTTTATCATTACACTTTAATGATTCTAAACAAGTCAACAATACAACTTAAAAAACATAACACTTATATTTAATAAGTAATGGCCGAAAATTACAAATAAAAAAGGAAAAATGATATTTTCAATTTTATCAATTAAAACAAATATCCAAGGAAGTCAAATTCAATTTGACAACATTTTCCTTTAATGTAAAGTCAAACATTTACACTTATAATTATTTCCTAACTTTATCATTTGATGAGATATCTATATTTTAATTACATTAATCATTTAACAATTAAATAATTAAATAATTAATTAAATACAAATATCTCAAATATATATATTATATTTACTTTAAATATTTAAAATACATATATTAATGATATATGTCAAATACCTTTATTTGACAATTTATTAATGTATAATTAATAATATCATATATTAAATACAAATACAAATTTATTAGGAAATGACGGTTCAGCCCGTTCACATGTATTTTTGTTTAACGTTTAAACGATTTATAAATAATCAACATTATTCATAAAAGTTTCCCTAGTGCTCTACGAGTATATTTCATTAGTGAGACTCTCTAGATTCAGGTATATCCGTCACAAAATCCAATTTCGTACCATAACTTACCCACCCGTAAATTATGAAAACCACGGATAAACTCGCTGAATCATACAAGTTGACGTCATCGCATACGTATAATCCCTCCGTCACAGGTATCCGGATAATCCCAGAGATATAGATGTAAACGTCAAATCTCTATAGGTATTCTTCCGTCGACGTATCTATTAGCAATCTCTAAATAACATTCGAAACTTACTTCTGAAGTATACTGTGGCCACAGATTTAACAAACTGTTAATCATATATGGACTACCTATGCTCTATACACAGAACTGACGGATCCTATCTTGATACACACAGGATATCCTGATGATCGGTCCACACCCAACGAATAGGCGGAGGTTTGATCTAAATAAATCGGTGATGTGACTGCCATCTAAGTGTGGAGGATTTCTCAAACATCCACAGTGGTATCTCAAGTCGAATGACCACTATGCTACTCAACCCGAGAAGATTCTTATTGACGTTGGTGTACCATCAATTAAGAATCTTCGGTGAGTCGTTCAGTGTTTATCCATTATAAAACACCACACGTCTATACGAGTCTCCCTAGACTCATGGTTCATTGGGATAAACCATTGGACCAAGACTCGATATACGACATGTACTGGTCTCAACAGATTTGACTAACCGACCCGTGTTAGTGAATCTTGACCAGGAACTATATCTGATAATATACATTTAGCAGTGACACTTCCCAATGTCAATTACAAACTAGCTTTGTAACTGTGTACTGCATTATATATTATCGGGCCTTTGTCTAATATATACATATCACTAAACAACATTTAGTTTCAATCTAATCGTAATCAGATCGAATACGTATATAAAAACAAGAGGTGCAACTATAAATAAGTAATATTATGGAAAAATGGATGTTTGTATTCATGAATCAGACATAAATACAGTCCGGATTGGCGCTCTGAGCACCAACCCCAACAATTTCTCCCACTTGCTCTTGTGCCAATCCACGGTATCATATACACATCTCAATGTACATCGTATACACATGGCCCTCTAAAGCTCACCCAGTACTCAAGAGGTAGGCAACAAAAAGCAGGTCCGCTATGACATATTGAGTTTGTCAAACAAACTCCATCGTTCCCATAGCCATCATCATTCATATTTTGTAGAATCTAAATTACACATTAATATGACTCTGATGTTACATCAGTATTGTGCTACAACTATTGAGTTGTCCAAGTATTTAGGGATCTAATCCAAAATACTATACGGACAACCGCAAGCACAAAACCAATTTAAAACTTCTAATTTATAAAGTCACTATGCAACTTCATAAGTCAATACTTCATAAGTTGCATCTAATTCCACTATAACAGTAGAATCATGCGTGACACTCCCACTGCATCTTTTGTGACTCTTTATAACGTAGAATGTCTAACGTCATAATTAGTCTCAAAACTAATATGACCATAATGGTTGCAGACTGTATTCTCCATGAATTAGAAACTTGTTCTTAATATCTCAAAGATCACAAAAAACGTGTTTCAAGATCCATCCTATGGTCTATAGGATATCAAAATAACTCGTAACAATTACGATTAAATCGATATCTTTAATCGCATATAATAAAGTATTTATTATGTCATCATCAAATGATACATAAGATTGATTAGACATTTTAATCAATATCTCTTTCGAAAAAGGAATCATCATTTACGAAAGATGAATACTTTATATAAGACACAATAACTGTCCAACAGTTATACTAACTGTCATACAAATAGCCTAGTTATGTCTTTTATTAGATCATATCTAATGTACGAATAATATGAGTATCTCATAAGTCTCTTAGTTTTATATCATATATAAAACTTTATATCAAATATAACAGAGATTATTCCCACTGCTTCCACGGAGTAAAGAAGACTTAGGTAAATCTTTTACCTTACAAACATCTTATTATTACTATAATAATGATAATGTTGTTAGGATATATAACACTAGAAAGTAATTTGTACGCTCCCACTAACCCTTCAAGCACATATGTATTCTCTATACTTTGACAAGATCAGACAATCTGACTGATATTAAAAAATAGAGAATATAGATTTCTGGAAGACTTATCCGAGTCTACAATAGACTCTATAAGCTAGCACACTAAACTATGATCTCAGTAGAACACAAACTCTAGGGCCATTCCAGAATGAACTCTTCAAACAAAGAAATCACAAATGATCTCTTATCTGAATAAGTCATTTAAAAATGCCACTTTGCATTCTTTAGCTAAAATGTACAGTTTAATATCAAAATTAACCAATATATGTTAATTGTTCAATTAGCGTGACTAGAGACAAGTTTTCTCGGAATCTACAATAGATTGCTGAGTATAACTTTTCTCACTGTCATACTGTAAATGTCAAACCTTTAATAAGCTCACACTGCTTTCACTGCGCAAACAATTAGAACATGTCATGAACTAATTCATAATGAAAGCGTAATCAAGTTCAAAACTTGATCGTAGTAAGCTATGAACAATCTTAGATGTATGGTTCAATGGTGAACTTCCAGAATCGATATCAAATATCGCATCCATTATAAGTTATAGGATAATTTTTCTTCAATAAGAAAACAACAGAACCATTAAGTATCAAATACTCGTAAATGATTATGTTATCCTATTGGACTTGTAAAGAAGATGTATAAAGGTTGTTTCATCTTATTAATTACGTAGTTCCAATTATAGTTTATCATTCTCACATTTGACTTCAATAAGTCAAGTCTTTTCTACAATAATTAACATCTGATGTTACACACCAAGTAATAAAATGATTTTATTACTTAGGATCGTAGGAAAGATATTTTATTAAATAGAATACAATATTCTATAAAATAGAATAAATGATAAACTTTTACTTATACCTCTGAGGTGTAAGTAATTTCCATTATATAACTATTATATAAAAGAAAGATTCAAATCTCAAACTTTTCAAGATTCAGATTTTCTACCTATACATATCATATATGCAACTGTGGAAATTAATGGAACCTAAATTAAAAGGATGAACTAGTGTTACTGGAGCATATCCCCAAGAGTATTAAAACAAATTTGGTAACATTCAATATCAAACGAATCAAATCATATAAGATTCGACTGCTCCCACTACTCAATTCCATCAAGATGGAATCGTGGAAGAATAATATTGAATATGAATCATATTCACTGAATAACCTTAGAACTAATTGCTTTAAATTCATATGTTTGATCGTATCAAAGATCTTTGAACAATTCAAAGACTTGTTATGAATTTTAAGGATCACATTTTCAAAATTTCAGATTGAATATATTTGAACCAGTCAAATATGTTCAATCTGCGTGTCATTAGAACAGATTGAAAGTGTCTGATCATTTCAAGACGTTCAATATGTGTTCTTTCAGAAACACGTAACTAAGTTATGACAATTCATAAACTAAGTTACGAAGTAAAGAAAACTACCTTAAGCAATTACAATTCATTAAAACTACATACATCTAATGTATCAGTTAATGAATCTGGTGGTCCAATGATAAATCATTGGTTAAACGAGATTTTAATCACCTTCCTGAATACAATATTCATTAAATGGATAAGGATGTGTGGTGTGATCTTGTATCAAACCATCATTTACCATATGGAATAAGCATCTAATGCTTAAGTGATTAAACTCATAAAGCACCGTTCTAAATTATTTACTTTACCAAATAATTTTTCTTAATGTTTATCTCTACGTCAATGACACTACTAGTTGTATTTAAAATATATAACAATTGTTTATAAAGAACAAGTAACTATCCAATAGTCGCAAGTTCCGATATCAAATATCAAAACAATCGTTAACTAATATTTTAAATAACTAGACGGGAGATCTGGTATCCAATACCTATAGTTGTAGTATTGTGAAAATCGATATTTTCTATACACAACTATACACATCTCCTTTCTTTAGCTTTATTATTTACATTCAACTATTCATAACAATTGCAAATAACTGATTATCAAATTTTGTCAGACACATTGCCTCTAAAGGTAATTAAAGCTAAGAAACATCATTACTAGATAAACAAATACCTAATGGGGCTTTCTTAACGCCAGTCAATAATCTCGAGACATGAACTAATTCAAGTCAATTCTTACTGCATAAGAAACTATTCTCTCTAAAGTATTATATCCTAAAAGGGATATCTATGTAGATTATCTATCATGACTTAGAAACTAAGTCATTAACCATCTTGATTTTTGAAGAAAATCGGAACAACAGTTCCCGATAGTTTAGACCAATCTAATAATATCTTAGTCTAGTAGTATCTAGAACCTATTCTAGAATAACTGCAACCAAGAGTCAAGTCAGGTAACATATCAAAATATGTGTACAGTAAATTAAAAGTTAATTCTATCTAATATAGATTAAGGAAAACAAACAAGCGGCTATTTCCATAATAATACACACTGCATAAGTTAAGGAATTTTTAAACTTAGCAGTGCCTCCCACTATTTTACGTAATACCGTAATCCCTAACGGAAAAACGAGAACTCAATATTTAAATCGAATTCCATAATGGGAAGAGGACCCCATGAATATATTTCGACTCACAGCAGAGGCACGGTCTCGCCTACGTATATTCACAGGTAGACAACTCATTGTCAATCACTCACTAGTGACTCATGGATTTCCGGTCCTGGTCGTTTCTCGTTGTTGCTGCTAAGGTAGGCCGACAAGGAGACGTATCAAGGTTAAACTCGTCAATGATAAACTCAAGTTACTTGCGTAACCCTGACAGCTAGGGCACGTTCAGGATTCCGCTTTCGCTTGAATTTATCTATATCTAATATACATCCGGCATAAATAAATCTCTATCGGCTACACCCTCACAGCAGAGGCACGGTCTCAGATGTAGTCACGGAAAAATATTTATAAACCGTATTGACAAGACGACCGAACCAGAAACAAGTATTCCAAATACCAGTTACTTTAAAACCTTATTAAGCGGGGATATTCCATAAAAGTTCTTTAATTTATTAATCAAATTAAATAAAATATGCATGTAACAAGTAAAGAAAAGAACAAACATTAGATTTTAAAGGGCTAATCATATCGGGGTGTGTCCAGAATCAGACTCGCTCTGATACCATTTTGTAGGGTTTTAAGGGGGAATATCGGTAACGCAGCGGAATCGCGGAAAATCAAAATTTTCCGATTTCAAAATTTTTTCTCGGATCAATCAAATAAACTTATTTATTAATTATCCAATTATCAAATTCTGAAAAATTACACAAGTGATCAAATTTCTTGGTAATACCGAATTGCCCCAAAACTTTGTAAATTGATCATTTTAGTCCAAAAGTTGTCAAATACAATTTTGGATGATTCTAAATCATTTCTAAATTGTTTTTCAACAAATCTAATGCATCAAAATCAGATTTCACACAAATCCCCAATTTTTCTGAAATTGCCGAGAGAACCCCCAATTTTCAGTTTTTTACAATTTGGTCCTTTTGTTCAAAAACAAGCCAAGATCAAATCCAATTACCCCAAATTTTACATGCATCATATTCATACCATAATACATCACATATATGAAAAGCCCCAAATTGGAGGGTTATGAACCCTAATTTTTCAATTTCATCAAATTGTCCAATTTTACCAAATCTTTAAAATCCAACACTTTACTCCATTCAATACTTCACCAATCTAGCCTCACCACTTTGAAACAACTCTAGAACAATTCTAGGTCACCAAGGAGTGGCTTACAACTCTAGAATGGTAACTTGATTTTCTAAAAATCAAAAGTAAAGCATTGAAACAATTTCAAGCTTACATACATGCTTCAATCTTTCATCAAAGTTCACAACCATATAAACACAAACTATAAGAGTAGAGATAACATCAAAAAATCACAAATGAAGCTAAGCATATTAGAAACATTTTCTATGTTGAAGACTTTAAAGAAAAACTTACAAAAACAAGATTTTTTCAAGCTTTCTTCTTTAGCCTCCAAGCCTTTTCTCTCAACTTCTTTTATGTTTATTTTGTATCAAATGAACTTTTTAAACCCTAAAAATGAAACAAAACAATATATACCTCCTCGAAAATAAGCCTTGGCCGAATTGTAGGGAGAAATAAATAAAATATATAGATATTTTGCTTTTGTTTCATTTAATGGTTTATCAACTTGTTTTACTTTTATCATTACACTTTAATGATTCTAATAAGTCAACAATGGCAACTTAAAAAATATAACACTTATATTTAATAAGTAATGGCCGAAAATTATAAATAAAAAAGGAAAAATGATATTTTCAATTTTAACAATTAAAACAAATATCCAAGAAGTCAAATTCAATTTGACAACATTTTCCTTTAATGTAAAGTCAACATTTACACTTATAATCATTTCCTAACTTTATCATTTGATGAGATATTTATATTTTAATTATATTAATCATTTAACAATTAAATAATAAATAATTAAATAATTAATAAATACAAATATCTCAAATATATGTATTATATTTACTTTAAATATCTCAAATACATATATTAATGATATATGTCAAATACCTTTATTTGACAATTTATTATGTATATTTAATAATATCATATATTAAATACAAATACACATTAATTAGGAAATGACGGTTCGGCCAGTTCGCATGTATTTTTCGTTTAACGTTTAAACGATTTATAAATAATCATCATTATTCATAAAAGTTGCCCTAGTGCTCTACGAGTATATTTCATTAGTGAGACTCTCTAGATTCAGGTATATCCGTCACAAAATCCAATTTCGTTACCATAACTTACCCACCCTTAAATTATGACGATCACAGATAAACTCGCTGAATCATACAGGTTGAGGTCATGGCATACGTATAATCCCTCCGTCACAGGTATCCGGATAGTCCCAGAGATATAGATGTAAACGTCAAATCTCTATAGGTATTATTTCATCGACGTATCTATTAGCAATCTCTAAATAACATTCGGAACTTACTTCCGAAGTATACTATGGCAATAGATTTAACAGACTGCTAATCGTATATGGACTACCTATGCTCTATAAACAGAATTGATGAATCCTATCTTGATACACACAAGATATCCTGAGGATTGGTCCACACCCAACGAATAGGCGGAGGTCTGATCTAAATAGATCAGTGACGTGACTGCCATCTAAGTATGGAGGATGTCTCATACATCCACAGTGGTATCTCAAGTCGAATGACCACTATGCTACTCAACCCGAGAAGATTCTTATTGACGTTAGTGTACCATCTATTAAGAATCTTCGGTGAGTCGTTAAGTGTTTATCCACTATAAACACCTACACGTCTATACGAGTCCCCCTAGACTCATGGTTCATTGGGATAAACCATTGGACCAAGTCTCGATATACGACATGTACTGGTCTCAACATATTTGACTAACCGACCCGTGTTAGTGAATCTTGACCAGGAACTATATCTGATAATATACATTTAGCAGTGACACTTCCCAATGTCAATTACAAACTAGCTTTGTAACTGTGTACTGCATTATATATTATCGGGCCTTTGTCTAATATATACATATCACTAAACAACATTTAGTTTCAATCTAATCGTAATCAGATCGAATACGTATATAAAAACAAGAGGTGCAACCATAAATAAGTAATATTATGGAAATGGGGATGTTCGTATTCATGAATCAGACATAAATACGGTATTGATTGGCACTCTGAGCACCAACCCCAACAGTCATCGCCACGTGTCCCCATGTGTCACTCCACATCACCGTTTGATCGAGTCAAACCGCCACATCATCGCCACGTCATCATCAAACCATCACAGCGTGCCACGTATCACAATTCTACGGTGCCGACAGTCGCCATCATCGCCACATGTCGTCACGTGTCGCCATGTCAGCGCCACGTCGGCATCAATTATTGACTCACTTATCCGCAATTGACACGTGGCAATAAGAATCTGAAATCAGCCAATCAGAAGCCGCCACGTGTCACAATAATTGAGATCCAACCACCTTGCCACGTGTCACCTTTTCATCACCTTATCCAGAATCTGAAGCCGACGAACCAGAAGCTGCCACGTCGATAAACCGCGCGTCGCCACGCGAGATAGGCGTCGCCGACGAACCTCTACTGATGCCTATAAATAGAGCTCGAAATTTCAGTTTCAGATGTACCATTCTCTCTAAATTCTCTCATGTAAATATGGAGTTTTCTATCTAGTTTCTTTTAAATTTTAGTTTTGTAATTAATTTTAATTACTTTCTGTAATAATAGTGATTTACTTTCTTTACTTCTTACAGTTTTTACTATTCACTATGAGGAGGTAACTTCCCCCTGCTAGGGTGAAAGGTAATTCTTTTACTATTGCTATTTAGATTAATCTCCCTTAAATATAATATATTCACTATTTAAAATATTGACTTAAAAAGGATACCGCTATATTGGTCGGTTGGTAATTCATTTTAATCTGGTTTAAACCTGACTAATCAAGGATACCGCCAGATTGGTCAGTTGGTAATTAAATTTTCTTACCGCCTATATGGCAGGTTTATTTTGGTTTCGCCTTTATGGCTTGTTGGACTTAATTTGACTTAACAGGTTACCGCCTATATGGCTGGTTGGTAAAATAATCATAAGTTAATATATTATATTAAGGGAGATATCTAAATTAGTAAATAGTAAAAGTTGATCCTTTTACCTTAGCATTTTATTTTATTGTAATTTACTTTTCAGCTTTTACTTATCGCAATCACTTTTCAGCATTTTTACTTATGTCTTTTACTTTTAAGTTTTTATTAGCCCTAGTTATGTGTTGTAACTAAGTTAGATATTTGGGGTTGTGATGAATTCTATTATCACCATTTTATAAGGGGTTATTTTATAGTTTAGGTAATTTAAAGGTTTACTTATTAAGTCTTAAGCTTAATGATTCTTATTGTCTGATCACCAATAAGATTGATGTGGTAAATCTAAAATAAACTTGACAATGGAATTTTA
Organism: Zanthoxylum bungeanum; assembly: GCA_019454045.1. NCBI lineage: Eukaryota > Viridiplantae > Streptophyta > Magnoliopsida > Sapindales > Rutaceae > Zanthoxylum > Zanthoxylum bungeanum. The sequence goes on from SKCR01024827.1 coordinate 170,790, forward strand.
GGTTTCAGCCTTAGACTTAATAGCCCACGATCTTCCTTGAGGATAGATAACCCCTTAATAGATTTCCTTACATGATAGACATATACCTGTTGGGCGGGGGTAGCTATAATTGGAACTTAAACTTAATAAATCCAGATAATTTGGTTGACATAGACATATGGTTCAATTGGGTTAAACTGGGTATTTGTGTCTGACCATCGATAGAGGCTTTCGCATAATTTAGTGTTCCAGGTTAGTAAACCGATTTATTATACAAACATAAAATAACCACTTCATCTTTTAAAAGATATTGGAAAGATTCACAACCCTAGATAGTTTTTAATATTGAATTTTCTTAAGACCTACTTTCGAACAATTTTATTTACTTGTTTTTAAATTTAGAATCGTCACCATTTCAAATCAATCAAACAACCTGTTAGATACTAGTAATCATTTGACCTCATAAAATTAATAGCTTAGGTATTAAGTCCTCGTGGGATCGATACTTTTTATACTACTTGAACAATACGTGCGCTTGCGTTATATACGTGTGTAAGCACCGGTCAAGTTTTTGGGCGTCGCGACGCGCGGTTTGTCGACGTGGCAGCTTTTGGTTCATCGGCTTCAGATTCTGGATAAGGAGATAAGGTGACACGTGGCAAGTGTTTAGTTCTTATAAGGTCCCAAGAATCATCAAAATCAAGCAAGAAAACGCATGAATACATCAAAGGAATAATGGCGGAAACATATACTCACAATGATCGGATTTGATGCATCAAAAGCACAAGTCTTCAAGCTTCTCAAACTCACGGTAATGGAGCTCCTTGTGCTGCTGGACTGCTCGGTTTTGGTCCTTCTTGACTCTCCAATATTCGGCCATGGGTGGACTCCATGGAAGCTCCAAGCTTCAAGCTCCAAAAACGATTCCATGCTCATAAATTCGTTTCCCTATCACCTTAGGATGACTCTAGGTGTGCTAGCACTTTTGTTTTGCAACAAAACACTCTCACTTGCTTCTCTTTCAATTCGGCAGTGACCAAAAAATGGAGAAGAAGAAGAAGAAATGGCTCTAAGCCGTGTGTGAGGGAAGGAGAGAGAGGAGGGAAAAATGTGAATGATAGGAGAGAAAGAAAAAGGTGTAATAGGTTTTGTAATTTCCAAAATTAAATAAAACCCATTTACCACTTTTTCAATTTCTATTTAATAATCCCTTTTACTTTTCAAAAAGCAAAAGTCAAAAAGCAAAAAGAAAAAAGCAATAAATGCCTTTTCAACTACCACATCAATCACTCAAATCAATTAATCAAATTGTCACATAACTCAAAGTGACATGTGATTTGACGCTTGATGCGATTAGTGATTTGACGCTTGATTTGACTTGCGTGCCACACTCGAATTCGAAATGCGAATGCGCTTGCAAATAATCTCGGGCTCGGGTTCGCTAATTCCAAATTAACGAATTTTCTGTCGCGTCGTAATTAAATGATTACGCCTAGTAAAATCACTATTCACGTCGCTAACGAATTAATTCTAAATTAATTCATTCGCCCGAATTAAAATCTAATTTTAATTCCGCGTCGAAATCCAATATCGCATAATATATCGAATATATTATTTTATCGATTAATTCCAAATTAATCGTTCTCTCTCTTTAATTATATTTTATCCCAGATAAAATATCTCCGCAATTAATCCCAGATTAATTTTCTCTCTCTTCCAACTAATCCCAGATTAATTAAAGTGCGAGTCATACATCATCGGTGAATCTTTGGGAAGCGACCCATGAGATCCCCGGATATGTTGGCAGTAAATACGGTCGTCGGACTATCCGAACACGTAAGTACCTCGTACTACGTTTGTACCGATTTACAAGACAAGGTTGGCTTCTAGCAAAGCGCCATGCCTACCCAATTCTCCGGAAATATCCTTATAGGAATATTAGATCTATATCAAGCGTAGTATACCGAAGTATTGAGTATTTCTGTCCAGTATCGGATGTTCACGTGCTAGGCCTGGGGCTGGAATTGTGTCCGCCCCGTACGAAGCACATATCGGATGTCTGGTAACTAGTCTCTATAATCGGATATACATGACCTTGTCATAATATCCCAATAGCTCGAGCATTTAAGAGAAAAAGTTCTGTATCCTACGTGACCATTATCTCCATATGACTGGAGTGACACTTCCGTCTTGACATCACACCCAACACACTACGATTCCCAATATACCCAGCATCGGCGTACACAAAACCAGTTAAAGCCCTGGACGACCTCAACTAAAGTATATTGATTGTCGTATGTATTAGCGGTGCGAGTCTCAGGTTAAGACCAAATACACCTACCCTGATTGCAGACTCCCATAGACACATAGTCATACTACCAATGGGATTCCGCGGGGGGTCTATCCAGAGCGAAGCTGTTTCCCGTACCATCAGTGAAACACAACCTCCTACTACACTTTCATGAGTATCCTATACCCAAATATATGAGAACTATGCCGTTGTGCCCTCACAAACGCGCACAAGTGTAATACTAGTCTTTTAAGTATTTATCGATGTCCCTCTCGATAATACTATGACTAGGGATATTTAATGATTTGTCCTTCGTGGACTGATAGTGTCTCATATCATTCTCTATCCACGAACAAATCATAGGGACCTCTCATCATTTATATATCTAGGTGATCTAATCACAAATGATAAGAGTGCAATCTCCTATGTCACATAGTTAATTTGTACAACAACACCATGATCTGTACAAATAGTGACCCTATGGGTCATAATTGTCCAACAATCTCCCACTTGGCCTATAGCCAGTCACTCGAGTCTCTAACACCCGAACTATGTACGGTTGGCTCAAACTGCTGAGAAAAGCTTTCGTCAGCGGATTATCATGATTATCGTCTGATGCGATTTATTCGATCATCACATCGCCACGATGTATGATCCGAACAAATCAGATGAATATCGAAGTATATATTGTTGGAGTTTCTATAGGTCCCAAGATCAAAACTCAAGCATGATACACAAGTGAATACAACGACGGAAGTGCGGAATACTTACATCGAGCGGTTGAGCGACGATTTGGGCAAAAAAAATTCGAAATTCTGCACACTTTTGCAAAGCAGTGGGCTGCTTTGAACAGTGTTTGGCGCCCCTTGTCTTCAACATTTGAAGCTCCAAGCTTCAACATTTGGCTTCCCGGCTCATGGGTATACTTCCCTTATTACATTGGCATGATCCCGGAGTGTGCTAGCACTCTTGTTTTGCCACAAAACACACTTGCTTCCCTCCATTTTTCCTTTGCATCCATCGGCAGTTCACTACCTCAAGAACAAGAAGAAATGCGTGAGAGATGAGAGGAAGAAGAAGAGGAGAGAGAGGAGGGGAAATGGAGAGTTACGGTTTTGTGTGTGTGTTTTGTGTATCTAATACACATGGATTTCATTTGAAATTCATTTCAAACACATTTGGGTTTAATTGCCAACCACACACATCACTCATCACATCACTCAAGTCACATCAATTAATCAAGTCACATCACTCAAAGTGACAAGTGATTTGACGCTTGATGCGACTAATGATTTGACGCTTGATTTGACTTGCGTGCCGCACTCGAATTCGAAATGCGAATGCGCTCGCAAATAATCTCGGGCTTGGATTCGCTAATTCTAAATTAACGAATTTTCCGTCGCGTCGTAATTAAATGATTACGCCTAGCGAAATCACTATTCACGTCGCTAACGAATTAATTCTAAATTAATTCGCTCGCCCGAATTAAAATCTAATTTTAATTCCGCGTCGAAATCCAATTTCGTTAATATATCAAATATATTAATTAATCGATTAATTCCAAATTAATTATTCTCTCTCTTTAAATTGATATTTTATCCCAGATAAAATATCTCTGTAATTAATCCCAAATTAATTTTCTCTCTCATCATATTAATCCCAGATTAATAAAAGTGCGAGTCATACGTCATCGGTGAATCTTTGGGAAGCGACCCATGAGATCCCCGGATATGTTGGCAGTCAAATCGGTCATCGGACTATCCGAACACGTAAATACCAAGTACTACGTTTTACCGATTTACGAGACACGATCGGCTTCTAGCAAAGCACGAAGTCTACCCAATTCTCCGGTCATATCCATCTAAGAATATTTAAGATCTGTATCAAGCGTAGTATACCAAGTATTGTGTATATCGGCCCAGTATCGGATAGTCACGTGCTAGGGCTGGAGCTGGATAAGTGTCTGCCCCGTCCGAAGCACATATCGGATGTCTGGTAACTAGTCTCTATAATCGGATATGCATGACCTAGTCATAATATCCCGATGGTTGCGCAATACTTAAGAGCACTAATACCGTATCCTGCGTGACATCATCTCCACTATGACTGAAGTGATACTTCCGTCTTGACATCACACCAAATACTCTACGATTCTCAATATACCCAGCAGTTGGCGTACACAGAACCGGTTAGAGTCCTAGACGACCTCAACTAAAGTATATTGATTGTCGTAAGCATTAGCGGTGAAAGTCTCAGGTTAAGACCAAATACACCTACCCTGATGTCGGACTCCCATAGACACATAGTCATAATACCAATGGGATTCCGAGGGGTCTATCCAGAGCGAAGTTGTTTCCCGTACCATCGAAGAAACACAACCTCCTATCACACTTGCATAAGTATCCAATACTTAAATATATGAGAACTATGTCGTTGTGCCCTCACAACGCGCACAAGTGCAATACTAGCCTATTCCGCATTATCGATGTCCTGTCTCGATAATACTCCGGCTAGGGATATTTAATGATTAATCATTCGTGGACTGATACTGTCTCATGTCATTCTCGATCCAGGAACTAATCATATGGACCTCTCTTCATTTATATATCTAGGTGATCTAATCACAAATGATAAGAGTGCAATCTCCTTTGTCACATAGTTAATTTGTACAACAACACTGTGATCTGTACAAATAGTGACGCTATGGGTCATAACTGTCCAACAATCTCCCACTTGGCACATAGCCAGTCACTCAAGTGTCTAACACCCGAACTATGTACGGTTCGCTCAAATTGCTGAGAAAAGATTTTCGTCAGCGGATTTGCATGATTATCGTCTGACGCGATTTACACGATCATCACATCGCCATGATGTATGATCCGAACGAATCAGATGGATATCGAAGTATATATCTGGATCATCGATGAGACCTTTAATTCCTTAGCCTGTGCTGACGCCTAGCTCAGCCGCTAACAGAACTATATCTAATCTAATTAGATTTATTATCGATCCAAATGGCTTCTATTACTGCCTCAGCTGCAGCAATAATCCGCATTTGTTGTTTATTCGGCAACAGTATCTTGCTTGGAAGATTTCCAGCTCACTGTACCGTTATACTATTGTATAGTACCTTTGTTACGACTTACAGTCGTTATCAGGGAAGCCCAGCTTCCACCGATTATTTTATGGGAATATCATTTCCAAGAAATGACATATTATCATTATCTTACAGGACATTCATGTCAGTGCACTCCCACTAACCCTTTTATATACACAAGAATCATTTCGTTTTGAATTAAATCATACTCCATTATGATTACATCAAAACAATAATTCCTAGAACCTATGCTTGCTTCAATCCAAACATGGATCGAATAACCTGCAAACCTTGTTTGCTTGTTATGGTACGACAAAACCGACAGGATGTTATAAACATCCTCCGAAAGGTTTCCTTTTCAGGAAAGCGATTTTCCGTTAAGCTGTCATATTTCAAAAATGAAATACACAGCTTTAGCAAGCATTATCCAAATGGATTTACAATGGCAACAGGTAAAAGGTTTCGTCGGAATCAACACAATGTTGATAACTCTACCTTTTCTTTACAAGCCTAGCTTAGTACGTTGGTATGTTGCCTTCCATGTATGTCTTTCTTGAAGACTTAAACAGTACCAATAGGCATAATGCCTTGTGGTACATCTGTTGGATAATATGACCCATAGCGTCACTATTTGTAAAGATCACGGTGTTGTTGTACAAATTAACTATGTGACAAAGGAGATTGCACTCTTATCATTTGTGATTAGATCACCTTAGATGTATAAATGATGAGAGGTCCCTATGATTTGTTCCTGGACGGAGAATGATATGAGACAGTATCAGTCCACGTAGGATAAATCATTAAACATCCCTAGCCGGAGTATTATCGAGACAGGACATCGATAATGCGGAATAGGCTAGTATTGCACTTGTGCGCGTTGTGAGGGCACAACGGCATAGTTCTCATATATTTAAGTATTGGATACTTATGCAAGTGCGATAGGAGGTTGTGTTTCACCGATGGTACGGGAAACAGCTTCGCTCTGGATAGACCCCTCGGAATCCCATTGGTATTATGACTATGTGTCTATGGGAGTCCGACATCAGGGTAGGTGTATTTGGTCTTAACCTGAGACTTGCATCGCTAATGCTTACGACAATCAATATACTTTGGTTGAGGTCGTCTAGGACTCTAACCGGTTCTGTGTACGCCAATACTGGGTATATTGAGAATCATAGAGTGTTGGGTGTGATGTCAAGACGGAAGTATCACTCCAGTCATAGTGGAGATGATGTCACACATGATACGGTATTAGTGCTCTTAAGTGATGCGCATCCAATCGTGATATTATGACTAGGTCATGAATATCCGATTATAGAGACTAGTTACCAGACATCCGACATGTGCTTCGGACGGGGCAGACACTTATCCAGCCCCAGCCCTAGCACGTGACTATCCGATACTGGACCGACATACGCAATACTTGGTATACTACGCTTGATATAGATCTTAATATTCTTAGATGAATATGACCGGAGATTTTGGTAGACATCGTGCTTTGCTAGGAGCCGATCTTGTCTCGTAAATCGGTAGAACGTAGTACTTGGTACGTGCGTGATTCGGATTCTCCGACGACCGTATTTACTGCCAACTTATCCGGGGATCTCATGGGTCGCTTCCCGATAATCCACCGATGACGCATAACTCGCACTCTTAAATCATCTGGGATTATATATAGAAGAGAGAGAAAATTAATCTAGGATTAATTAAGGAGATATTTTATCTAGGATAAAATATCGTCAAGAGAGAGACAACGATTAATTTGGAATTAATCGGTAAATTAATATATTCGATATATTAAACGAAATTAGATTTCGACGCGGAATTAAAATTAGATTTTAATTCGGGCGAACGAATTAATTTGGAATTAATTCGTTAACGACGTGAATAGTGAATTCGCTAGGCGTAATCATTTAATTACGATGCAACGGAAAGTTCGTTAATTTGGAATTAGCGAACCCGAGCCCGAGTGTGATTGCGAGCACATTCGTATTTCGAATTCGAGTGCGGCGTCGCAAGTCACATCAAGCGTCAAATCATTCGTCACATCAAGCGTCAAATCAAATGTCACTTTGAGTGATGTGATTGATTGATTGATTGAAAAGACAACTAGTCACTTTGAGTGATGGTAGTTGTTGGAATAGTTGATGGTTGTTGGAAAGTTTGATTTGCTTTTGTATTTGACTTTTATATGTCAAATAATTGGTAAATCAAATTATTATTTTTTGGAAAAATATATAAGTGTATTAGATACACTTTTCAAAACAATTCAACACAATTCTCTTTCTCTCTTACTTCTCTTATCTCACGCCCAAGGGGCTCCAAAAACAGTTCATTGGTTTCTTCCAAAAACGTGAGCAGTGGGAAGCAAATAGTGGATGTTCATGGTGAAAATCCAAGTGCTAGCACACTTACGAGACTTGCGAATGTGGTAGGGAGGTTCACCCATGAGCCGGGATCCGTTCGACGAATCTTAGAGCTCCGTTTCGCAGCTCAAAAACAGAAGACGGAAGGCAGTGAACTGCACAACCAGTGAGCAGTCCACGCCCAATGCAATGAGGTTTTTGAAATTTTGTTGCTTGCCGCGTCTCTCAACCGATCGATGTGAGTATTCCGCTACCTCCATTGATGTGTTCACACATGATTTTCATTGCTTGTTTGATCTTGGGACCTAGAATAAATCTAACAATGGCATCAAGAGCCTTAGGTTCAAGCATGAAAAATGTAGGGCTTAAAATTTGGGTAAATTTGTTTTGAGCATGATTTGAATAAATTGATTGTTTGAGTATGCTTATAACATGTTTAATTGCATTTTGGTTGGACCAATTTGTTGAAAATTAATTTGGAATAATTTTCCCCAAAATATTGATGTTGGCCGAATTTAAAGGGAATTTTTAATTCTTGGAATTTTTTGATTTTGATTATTAGATGAATTAGAATCATTTAGGATGATGTTAATTTAAGGTCAATCGGATTGAATTTTGAATTGAACATAAATCCCTAATTTTTCCCCTTGGACGAATTGGTGTATGCCCTTGAATGTCTTGGATTTTGATTTTATGAACATTGGATGTGTATGAAATCATTCGGGAAGTTAATACGTTGTCGATTGTGTAATTAATCGGATTGAATTCAAATCGGACAAAATAACCTTCCTTGGCCGAGACTAAAGAAGCATGTAATATGGGTTTGATTTTCATTAATGTGTTGGACATGTGATGATGATGATGAACATGATTAATTGGACTAATTTCATGTTTTGGAAATATTGATTTGGGTAATTAATCATGATATACACTTTAGGTAATTAAATTGCGAATTTGGAATTTGGTAATTTAATTATTTAGGCTTAAATTGGATTTGGTCTTCTAATGTTGTATTTGGGCCTATTGGGCTTGTTTTTATCAAGTTTGGTTTAGGCCAAGTGGATTGGATCCAATTGGGCCCAAAACCTTAACCATAAAGCCCAAATGCGACTAATGAACCTTTAAAGTTCAATTGGGCCTAATGGGCCAAGATTGATTTATGGGCTTATGGGGTAAATCCCGGATTGGACTTTGGTTATCGGTTTGACCCGAGTTGACCAAAAGTCCACGCCTTAAGAAATCAATTAAAAGCCCATTGGACTTTAATTGAATTGACGTTGGACGTTAATCGATCTTTGAGACGCGTTACGATTAAATTTGGAATTTAAATCGTAAAAGGTTTATAAATAAAAGTGTAATATTTAATTTGGAATTTAATAGTGAATTAGTATTAAATACATGTTAAATTGGATTTAGTGATGTAGTTTAATTTAATTCATGAATTCGTACTTTGAGTACTTATTCGCAAAAACGAGTTTGACTCGAGCAAAATCAAATCGTTGTTTGAACATTGGATGATCACATAATTATCAGATTAATTAATTTGATTAGATTGATTGATAGCATGCTTATGTGTGAATACGTGGTTGATGAATGAATAATGTATATCGGATGGATATTAGATGGGTGGGCAATTTTAGAAATTGTTGTAATAAATTCGATTTATTAAATTGGACCTTCGTGTCCAGCCTTATCACCTTTATTCTCTTGGTATTCTCTTCTCACCTATTCCCCTCAATGTAAATGAGGTTTCTTTAGAAGTGTAGTGTAACGGGTAGAAGTAGTACAAGTGCTAGCTTGAGTGAGAAAGGGAGAGATTTGATCTAGGATCAATGTAAAGTATACATCCGCATATCATTATTATTTTATTTCATACTCGCTTTATTATGTATTTAGAATGCATGTTTAAGGGTGTATGATGATGAGACCTTAACAAAGATAATTAAATTGGTAGCCAATTTGCACGCGAAAAACCCTCAACAAATATCATGCGTTTTTCCTTCCATTGAGTGATTCTTACTCAAGATCCGAGATTGGCATGGGTTGTTGGCCAAAGTCAAGCCCCTGTCCGTCGAAGATGTGTTTGAATCACGAAGCTTTGTTCCATATTGGTGTCTTGTCCAAGTTGTGGTTTGTTGGCCAAAGTCAAGACCACTTCTTGTCCATCGACATTGATTACGAAGCTTCCATGGTCAATGGGTCCGCGCTTGACTGGGATCATTAGGTTTGTTGTGCCAAAGCCAAGGCCTAGTTGATTCAGAGGAAAAAGGTTAGGGTATATATTGGATATATAGGCATATATGAGATATATGTTTCGGACTTGGATGTCCACCTACTGGATCTAGGAGTTGGATGATATCCAATTGATCTTCGAGATCTACCTAGTTAATTATCATACAATTGTTGGCCAAAGTAAGATTGTGTGATATTTAACGGGATACTAGCCCACTAGGAAACACGGTTTCCCGAGTACTCGACAGAGGGTTAAAGACTTGCCGAAAAATAGTGGGAGGCAAGAATTGAATTTGCAATATTCGTTCAATTACTCGCCATACGCGCTCAAACAAATATCATTCGTCAATATAAATTAAAAGTATTAGTTGGACTAATATTTAATGTTGTTTTAATATAAACAGTTGGACTGTATTATAGTTGATTATATATAATTGGATTATATTAATCAATATATTTGAATTAATTGATTTCAATTTACAGTTGATTTTATAGTTAGACTATAGTAATCAATGTAATTGAGGTTAATTAATTTAGACTATATTTGATTATATAGTTGGACTATTATAATCATTATAATATATAGTACCACATATCGTTGATTAAATAGTTGGACTATTAGAATCAAGATTAAAATTGAAAGATTGGACATTTAAATATAATCTTGGATTAAAATATTTAAATGGTTTAATTTTCAAATTGGGAATTAAATTTCAGGATGGTCCTGGAAATAAATAATAAGTTATTCTATTTGATAAAATAACCTATCATGCCTAAGCCCAGAATCAAGAAAATAAGTAGAGCATAATCTTTGGAAGACTTATGTGATGACGACTTTAGGGCTTAATTCATAATACTTGACATAAATCTATGTTTAGATTTAAGAAGTATTAAAATTGCAATTAATAATTCTTGGAGAATAAATGACTAATCTCAAGGAGATAAAGTCAAACTTTGCAATTAAGCTAGTAGCGCAAGGCGCACCTTACTTCAATAATCTAGAAACCCAAGGCTTGGCCAGAGGCTTCTGAAATATTGGAAAAGGCAAAGGCAAAATCATTATGATCTTCTGGGAAGATAAAGTACATATCCCAAAGTGACTGTTGTTTGGATATGGCAGACACGAAGGAATTAAAGAAAGAGCGAGGCTCTGACTTTAAAAAAAAAAAAATTATTATTTGTCAAAGTTATGTTCACTACTAGTATTAAAATTAGATTTTAAATACTTAGTGTGGTACATAAAATATATGTATTGATGTTCAGAATCCGCTATGAGCTGGATACTGACTTCAAGCTGAGATTGCTCTACGAATCGGAAACGGGACGAAAGTCGCTGTTTCGACTGTAGATACCTAAGTTTAGGAACTGTTATAATGTAACTAGTTGGACTAGTAACATTATCTCTATATCAGTGTTTAATCTGTTGCGGATAAACCTTTATATTCTAGAACACTAAAGTGTTTCATTATATAAAGATGATACTGAGATAAACACATTAGATGTGAGAAACAATATTTATATTTTGAATATAATTAAAATCTCAAACATATAAAATGACAAATAAATAGCTCAAATTGATTTGATCAATAGAGACTTATTTGTGGCATTGTCGTCTGGGACACAATTAAATAAGACTCGTATATCCACACTTTTGAAGAGTGGGTACTAGGACTGTTTTGACTAATCAAATAAAGTCTACGAATCTAGTTTATTAGGTAAGCACCTAAAACACTATTTACTTGGTAATAGTGAAAAAGCCACCGATCTGTTAGCCCTATTCATTGTGAATATAGTGGGCCCATATCTAGCTAGGCTAGATGTGAACATGAATATTTCGTGACCTTAGCGGATGTGGCATCACGTTATGGTTATGTGTTTCTTTTGAAGAACACAAATCGGAAACTTTTAGAGTTTCGACACGAAGTAAAGAAACAGATCGGCTATAGTATTATACCGTCACGGTAAAACTGTAATGAAAATACTTAAGCATTAAGTTTCATACATACATGAAAGAGTATGATATTCTTTCAGATGAGGACTCCTCCCGAGACACGTCAGTTTGACGGTGTGTCCAAACTAAAAACTGAATTTTGTTGGACAAGATAAGGTTAAATTATGAGTCGCTCTGAGCTATCATTTCCTTCAACAGGATATATGTTAACAGTGCAAAAACGTATTTAGAATAAGGTTCCATGAAAATCTGTTTGACAGATGTCATATAGGATATGGACAGGGAAGAAACAGGGTTTCACACTCCTGAAAATTTGGGTATGCCAGGCATAACGTTTGGATGATACCAAACTAAAAGACCCAAATTGGATAAGTGCCAATGTTGGTTGTCCTAAAGGAAACCATAAGTATAGTACTTATAAATCTCACATGAGAACAATATAATTGTTGCTCACCATGCGGTTTTTCCTAAGAGGAATACCGATATGCAGTGGTCAGTGGGAGGATAGTGATACTCGATGAAAATCGGAGTAATACTGTTCGAAGCACGAAATCCTTAATGGAACACATGCGGTTTTTGAATATTTTGATGTGTTTTGTGTTATTTTATAGATAAATAAAATATCAGGATTCATTGGAATCAAATCGAGGATAAAACGGCGAAAATTGAATGAAAATGGCAAAATGGGAAATTCACGCATCGCGATGCGCAAGCCTTCTATGTCACGACATGCCTCAATTATTGAGCTGCCGACACGCATAATCACCATGTCATCACGTGCGTCATCATCACATCATCATGACGCCAGCACAATAATTCAGTATGCCAACACGTGTCATCACTTACGTTATCATGATGTCAGCGTCACGACGCAAACCCTCAACATATCGTGACGCAGAGCCAATAATGGAGTCTGCCGACAGCCTCTATTCATTGTAGAGCACGTCGCGACACCGAGCCTTCACGCGTAGGGACACGGGCCGATTTTGAAGACTATAAATAGAGGCTGATTTCATTTTAATTCTTCATACTTTCTTCGATGGAATTTCCTTAGAATACTAAGAAGAGATTATGTTGTTTGTGTAATTTCAGTTTTCTTGTATTTAATTTTTATTTTACGTAATAAATCTTTCTTAGTTTTATTTAAAAGTATTTGTAGGTAACTTCTTTCTGTTGGAGTGAAAGGTAAAGCTTTTATTATAATAATTTAGATCATTGTCCCTTAGTTATAATATATAAATTATCTTAAAACCTGACTTAATTGGATACCGCCTTATTAGTAGGTTGGACTTAATTAAATTAATTTTAGCCTGAATTAATTTGATACAGCCTTTAAGTTCGGTTGGAATTAATTAAAAATCAGACTTAATCAGGATACAGCCTATATGGACGGTTGGTAATATAACGCAAAGATTTATATATTGTAATAAGTGAGATTTCTAAATTTTCCATCACTTGGAAGCCCATTGGTAGTATGACTATGTGTCTATGGGAATCCGAATCAGGGTAGGTGTATGTGATCTTTAACCTGAGACTTACATCGCTATTGCTTGCGACAATCAATTTACTTTAGTATTGGTCCTCTGGAGCTTTAACATGTTCTGTGTATGCTTGTATTGGGTTTACTGAGAATCATAGTGTATTGGATGTGATGTCAAGATGGGAGTATCACTTTAGTCATATGGAGATGATGGTCACACAGGATACGGAACTAGTACTCTTAAAGTTGTAGCTATCGGGATAGTATGACTAGGTCACGACTTTCCGATTATAGAGATTAGTTACTCAGGATCCGATATATGCTTCGTACGGGGCAGACACAAAGCCAGCCTTAGGCCTAGCATGTGACATCTGATATTGGATCGTATTACGTATTACATAATATCAGTATTAATACGCCTGATACAGATGATATTCCTCGACGAATATTTCTAGACAATTGGGTAGGCATGGTGTTTTGCTAGAAGCCAACCATGTCTTGCAAATCGATGAGAACATGGTATGGGGTATGTACGTGTTCGGATAGTCTGATAACCATATTTATTGCCAATATATCCAGGAATCTCTTGGGTCGCTTCCCAAAGATTCACCAATGACATTTGACTCAGATAGAATTAATTTGGGATTAATTATGAGAGAGAATTAATCAGGAATTAATTACGGCAAGAATTAATGTAGGATTAACTTCGTATAGAAGAGAGAACGTGATTAATTTATAATTAATCGATAAAATAAATTTAATCGTTAAATTTTATTTTTCTATTTAATTTATTTATTTGTGGCTAAAATAATATATCGGATATATTAATTGAAATTGGATTTTAATACGAAATTAAAATTGGATTTTAATTCTAGCGAACAAATTAATTTAGAATTATTTGAAAGCGACTATCGTAATAATTTTACGAGGCATAATTATTTAATTAAATTGGATTTAACTATGACGCGACTATAAATTCATTTAAACAGAATTAAATGAACCCGATAAAATTACCAGTGACTTTGCGTGTGTCTTTTTGTATTTTGGGAACACAAAATATCTTTGACTTTGGTGGGCCGAAGTCAAGTTTTGTGTTGAGGAAGCCAACTCAAATTTTGAATTTAAAATGTGATGGGACAAAATGACTTACATCAAAGGTCAAATGTTGATTTAAGTAGTTGGCTTAATTAATTAAATGCTTTTAACAACACAACCACCAAGTTTTGGAAACACTCTCTCTTCCTCCTCTCTTGGCCAATTCTTCTCTCCATTTTGTTGTGAAATTTTGCTTCAAATTTTATACGTAGGTAGCACTTGGAGGAGTCAAATTAGGTGATAAGGAAACTCACCCAAGGCATAAATAACATAACAATAAGCTTAGAGCTTCATCCAAGAGGAAAATTTTGAAATTCCTCCCTTTAACAATGTAAGTGATTCTGCCACTTTTCTTGTTATTTCACACATTATAATCATGTTTAGAATCTTGTGGCAAGTCTTAGAGACTAACACTCATTCGGGGTGACCACTGCATAGTATACCAGTGGCACTCATTGAAACTGACCGAGTACCCTCGCCATGCTAGTTCGCCTACTACTTGAAGAGGAACATCGGGGTCGAGAATCCGTCAATCTGGCAGGTTGAACTACTGCCACAACTTCTTTAGGACGAGCATGTCTATACGCCAGAGGTAGCATGTAGACTCTACTATCTCAAACGTTACATTCCATTCTACGGCTCAGTCCTAATCGATGGTTTCTGGTCACCTTTTTTACATTCCATTCTACAGCTCAATGAGGAGAGCTATTACTGCTCTAACTCATTGGGCGTTCCTTCCAATGTTTTTACTGCTATCGCCAACCTTCTTTCTTCCAGCGATCACCTTCCTCTTTTCGCTCTGACAAGTTTTCGCTCAGTCCCTTTTTCTCTTTCCTCTAGTCTTTCCTCCATTTTCTCCATCCACTCTGTTGTTGAACTCTCCGACGATCTATGGTTCCCGTCTTCTGCCATCGTCATACTACGTAAACTACTTTTTACTATGTTCCCCACAGACGGCGTCAACTGTTGACCGGTGATTTTAGTTCCAAGGGTAATATCGGGATAGTGCTCCC
Source organism: Zanthoxylum bungeanum (assembly GCA_019454045.1). Classification (NCBI taxonomy): domain Eukaryota; kingdom Viridiplantae; phylum Streptophyta; class Magnoliopsida; order Sapindales; family Rutaceae; genus Zanthoxylum; species Zanthoxylum bungeanum. The sequence goes on from SKCR01024827.1 coordinate 186,293, forward strand.
AGGACAATCCTCATCCAACCGTGAATTTATTTGGTTATGGGGGACCAAAGGAAAATTTAGCAAAAAAATTTATCACACTGCTGCACTCAACAATTATGATGACAACCTGTAAAGGTGATACATGTCAGAGGAAAAAGTACAAACAATCCCAGTCACACCTCGGGCGCATGTGGACAACCAAACGTTGTGTCGAACTACTCTTACTACTTCCGACCGGACCCAAAATATATGAGCTCATCCTCATTTTTCAAGAGGAAATACAAGGTTGAACCGAGCTACCGGGCTAAAGTGGTCGGTCTCTGCTCTGATGTTGTCGGCCTCTGAAACTTGCACTATGTTATGTCCTCTGGTCAGTCAGATTCGAGGAACCGAGTCCGAACTCTATGTCTGGTCAAAGAGTGACTAATACCCTCAGATCATTCGTCCTCATCAACCGAGAAATTCCATCTCTGCCATTGTCGTACTGTTCAAATACTTAGTCACAAAAAAACACCATCAACAATAATCGTGTAACGACTGGTAGTTTTACTACTACCCCCACAGCGATAGTATTACATACGGGATGAAGGCACGAATAATATAATATGTTGGGACTCAAATATACTCATGAGATAACTTGGGGAACAATCGGTAAATTTCTTGAAGTCTCGGGACGAGAATGTATAGTGTTTTATTGGGACAGCTTATAGTATTTATGGCGTAACATTTTCATAAAACCTCTAATATTTATGAATTTTTTATGATCGAAAAGATGAGATCGAGACCTAAAACTTTCATGTCGAATATTTTCCCAAATTCGAACCAGAAATAGGCTAAAAACGTAAGTTAAAAATCAAGAAAATAAAAATAGAAAGAAGAAGAAGAAACCGTGAGAAGAAAGAGAAGGGAAATAAGAAGAAGAATGAGAAGGAGAAGAAGAAGAAAGGAAGAAAAGAAAGAAGGAAAGAAGGAAAGAAGTAAGATGAAACATAGATTGATCATAGCAACCATGGGAGCCTTATGAAATGAAGAAAATCAAAAGAAGTAAGGTAAGAAAACTTGACCTAAATTTTAATAAATTAAATTTTGGCAATTTGATGATTGAAGTTTATTATTGAGTTATTAAGGGTGAAGTTTGGATAATTAGTGTTGGAAATGGGTGTTTGGATGATTTTAATTTGTTTTTCAAGTTTGTTGATTATGAAAGAATGATGAAATTTGATGATGTTGGATGTTAGAAAAAGAATTAAATGGTAGATTTAAGGTTATATTAGCTTGGGGGTGTATTGTGGTTGTTTGGGATTTGTATGAATTTGGATTTGGGGACTACCTTCGGTAGGGCAGAATCTGCCCAGGAATATGACCGCGCGTCGCAACGCGCAACTTGCACCGCGGGAACCAGAAACCAGAATTTTTTTTTTAGTGAACATGATGCGAGACACAGAACCTCACTGAATTAGTTTTAAACCCCCAGTTACATTCTAAGTGCGTTATAGACCACCATTGGGTTCTCGTATCAGTTTATATACATATCTTGCATCAAGATATGAATGTGGCAAGCCTTGTACATAAAATCTAGTGACGTATCGTTAGATTTATTTCACTTTATATACTAATCAAGTTCCCGACCATAGATTATCCGCAGGAATCGTACTATCCTATGACGAGGGATCTAATACCAGCCGAAATCCAAATCTGTGAGTGGACACTCTCTCTTTTACTTATTTTTCATTTCGTAATTTCATAACAGACTTACTTTTCTGCAAATAGGGCGTTAGCCAAATGTGTTTTTATATCATTCATGATTTAGCATGATTTGAGAAATGCTTTAGAAAGAGATGTTTTTAGTATGATTTTATGTTTTTTTTGGGCATGAGGTAAAAACTCACCCCAGTATTTAACTAGACACAGTTGGAATTGACAGATTGAGTCCGTGTGCACACGTAGAGTAGGGCTAGGGGGACGATGATACGTAACGCCCCTAGACCATAGTTTCAGAACTTGGGTGGTAGCATAGATTCGCACCCCCAGTTCTAGTTTGTGATGTGACACGTCCAGTTGAGTCGTGGTCCTGGACGTAGAGCATCACTAGTTTCAGGGATGCCTAGTTGAGTCGTGGTCCTGGGCATAAAGTACCACCAGTTCAGAGATTCGGTTGAGTTGTTCCCGGACACGTCCAATTGAGTTGTGGTCCTGGACGTAGAGCATCTTCCAGTTTTTCTGATTTTTAGTATGTAGTTTTCAGAAATCAGATCATAGTAAACAATTTTCAGAAACTAAATTCTAGAATCAGATTCTAAAAAAAACCAGAGATTCAAAGCTGTTTTTAGTAAGACAAGTTTTATAAAAGAGATTTCAGACCAAGTTTTCATAACAAAGTTTTCATATTTCTAAAATTATGGTTTTGGAACTAAAAGTTTTACATCAATTGTCAGATTTAATCCACTCACTTAGATCGTATAGCAATCTAATCCTCACTCTAGTTTTTGTATCTTACAGGTTTCTCGGAGGACGAGCTCGGGAGGACGGATACAGTTGCTGTCATTAGGGTTGGAGTCCACCAGTTCAAAGTCGAGACAGAGTCTAAGTAAAGTTGTATGCATTCATTAATGATAAGTCATTTTAGCCATCCATTAAAGAGTTGTAAAGAAAAGAATAATTTGAGTACACAGTTGTATGTAAAAAAAAGTATTTTATGATGTTGAGTTGGGCCATGGTCCCTAAGCATAACTTTACATTTAGACAGTTCAATAGTATAGAATATAGTCGAAAGATATAGGCTTATGGGGTTAGTACTGTTATCATCTTCTAGACATATCTCCCAGACTTGGGGATGTTACAAACCGCTCATGAATCTCCATTCTCATCAACTTTCTTAATTAATAGAAATTCTAAGTAGACATCAAAATAAAAAATAAAAAATCCATATTTGTGCTCATTAACTTATGCTCATTCACTTGTGTTCTTTCATCTCAATGTATTCACTTACAGCATATCATAATTGTTGGACAATTATCACTCATAGCGTCACTATTTGTAAAAGACATTGTGGTTTTTGTACAAATTAATTATGTGACAATGTAAATTGATATTTTATCATTTTGTAATTAGATTACTTAAATATATAAATGATAAAAGTCCTTATGATTAGTTTTGGATTATAAAATATGAGATAATATCAATCCACTAAGGTTTAATCATTAAATATCCCTAGTCGTAGTATTATCGAGACTGGACATCGATAATGCGGAATAGACTAGTATTGCACTTGTGCGCGTTGTGGGAGCATAACAGCATAGTTCTCATATATTTAAGTATTGGATACTTATGCAAGTGTGATAGGAGGTTGTGTTTACCGATGGTAAGGGAACAGCTTCGCTCGAGATAGACCCCTCGGAATCCCATTGGTTGTATGACTACGTGTCTATGGGAATCCGATTCAGGGTAGGTGTATTTGGTCTTAACTTGAGACTTGCATCGCTAGTACTTGCGACAATCAATACGCTTTGGTTTTGGTCGTCCGAGACTTTAACAGATTCTGTGTACACCTCTTCTGGGTTTATTGAGAATCGTAGTATATTGGGTGTGATGTCAAGATGGAAGTATCACTTCAGTCATAGGGAGATGATGATCACGCAGGGATACAGAACTGGTACTCTAATGTGTTGCAACCATTGGGATAATATGTCAAGGTCATGATTATCCGATTAAAGAGACTAGTTGCTTGTGATCCGATATATGTTTCATACGGGGTAGACACTATTCCAGCCCCATGTCTTGCATGTGACATCCGATATTGGATCGCAATATGCAATACTACGTATACTACGCCTGATAAAGATTATATATTCCTTAAAGAATATTTTTGGAGAATTGGGTAGGCACGACGCTTTGTTAGAAGCCAACCATGTCTTGTAATTCGGTAAGAACGTGGTACTGGGTACGCACGTGTTCGGATAGTCCGACGACCGGATTTACTGCCAATATATCCAAAGATCTCATGGATCGCTTCCCGAAGATTCACCGATGACGTATGACTCGAATATAATTAATCTAGGATTAATTACGGCAAGAATTTATCTGGGATAAAATTCAAATAGAAGAGAGAGAACGATTAATTTGGAATTAATCGATTAAATAATATATTAAATATATTAAATGAAATTAGATTTCATAATGGAATTAAAATTGGATTTTAATTCGGGCGAACGAATTAACTTAGAATTATTTCACGAGCGACTTTAATAATAATTTTTCGAGGCATTAATATTTACATTTGATTTAATTAAGTCGCAACGGAAAATTTGTTAATTCGGAATTAACGAACCTGAGCCCGGAATGTGTTTGCGGGCCCACTCGAATTTTGAATTTAAAGTGGGGCCCATAAGTCACATCACTTGTCACTTTACTTGTTTTATGGTGATGGAAGTTAGTGAAGAATTGATGGTGGCTTGTAAGACATATTTTCTTTTAATTATGAAAAACATGAGTAACATTTACCAAACATGGATTTGGTACATCAATATTTTGATTTTTGAAAATCATAACACAACACAAAAATTCTCTCATCTCTCATCTTCGCTCTCTTTCACAGTGAAGGAGCAGAAACTCCCTCTCTTTTCTTGGCTTGGTCGAGACTAACAAAGACAAAAGGAAGAATTTTGTTGCAAAATTTTCTTAGTGCTAGCACACATTAGATCATACAAAGGTGATAGGGAAACATCCCTATAGTTTGGAATTCATTCTACAAGCTTTGAGCTTCAACCTACAACTTTGGAGGAGCTTGGAGCAACTTCAAATGAGCAAAATATTTTGAACTTAACACCTACATCCAATCCGATCAATGTAAGTATTTCCACTACTTCTTTGCGTATTCACACCTATTACATTCTTATATGATCTTGGATTGATCTTAGAGAACCAACAATGGTATCAGAGCTTATTTAAGCATGAAATTGATTAGGGTTCTTAATCTTGATTTTGGGTATTTTTTGATTTGAGCATGATTTAATCTAATTGTTTATTTGAGTGTGCTTAGATATTGATAACTTAGAGTTATGCATGATCAATTTTATGAAAAAATTAATTGAGTTAATTTTCCCCAAATTAAGAGGCTTGGCCGAATGTATTATGAACCCTTAGCTCATGGTGATTTTGAATTTTAGACCATTGGATGTGTTTAAAATGAATGGATAAATTGATTTGTGATTTAATTGGATTGAAATCAAAATTAATAAAAAATTACCATATTGCCGTGAGCCTAAAGAGCATGTTGGGATTGTGACCGGTGCAATCACATGCGTATAACGCAAGCGCACGTATCGTTCAAGTAGTATAAAAATATCGATCCCACGAGGACTTAATTCCTATTGTTGTTATTAATTATTGATACTATTTATTTACAGGTATCTAATTATAGGGAGAAGAGAATGATTGCATTAGATTGGTTTAATGTGGATTTGACAACTAAAATAAAGACAGACTCAAAAGAAAATACTAAGGAAAATAAAAGAAAAGACTAAAAGATCTAGGGTCGTGACTCCACACAATATTATTCTAAAGATGAATTGATTCTCTTACATATGTGTAATAAATCAGTTTGCTAACCTGGAACATGAAGATATGCAAAAGCCTATGTCGATGGTCAGACGCAAATACCCAGTATAACCCAATTGAACCATATGTCTATGTCAACCAAATTACCTAGATTCATTAAGATCAAGTTCCAATTGTGGCTACCCCCGCCCGACAGGTATATGTCTATCCTGTAAGGAAATCTATTAAAGGGTTATCTATCCTCAAGGAAGATCGTGGGCTATTGAATCTAAGGCTGAAACCTAAAATCCCTATGTCTAGTTCATTTTAAGTTTACCAAATTAATCTTATTGGTGATCAGACAATAAGAAGCATTAAGCTTAAGACTCAATAAACAAACTAAAGAAATACCCCAATAAAAAGAAAATCAATTATTAAGTGTGGATATTGTGTTTCATCACTTCCCTAGAATAAAAATAAAATGCTGGGGGTTGGGGGATCCACTTTTACTATTCCTAATTTAGAAATCTCCTTTGTTATAATACAGAATTTATCTGTGATATTACCAACCGACCATATAGGTGGTATCCTCATTAAGTCAGATTTTAATTAAGTATTACCAGCCATAAAGGCGGTATCCTTATTTGTCCATAAACCAGCCATATAGGCGGTAATTATCTGTCACCTAAAGACCAGCCATATAGGCGGTGTTACTTTATGTCAAATAAATAAAACCAGTCATTAAGGTGGTAATTCTTTTAATTTAAATTATAATTTCTATATTATAATTAAGGGAGATTAATCTAAATTAAAATAATAAAAGCTTCACCCTTCCCCCAGTGGAAATCTAACTACTAAACATAAAAGAAAATAAAGAAAAAGAAACTACTACTATTTCTGAAAATAAAAATGCATAAATTAAATTACTAAAAATAAACACACAAGATGCAATCCTTAAATTCCTTACAAAAACCTAAGAAAAGCATGAGAATTACAAATGAAATGGCTTGGTATTTATAGGAAAATCTAAAGGCTTCCACCAATTTCTCAATCGATTGCTCCACCAATTGCTCCACCAGACATGGCACCAAACATGGCATCCAAAATGGCACCAAACATGACACCAAATATGGTATCAAACATGGCATCAAACATGGAAGCCTGTTTGGTGGAAGTTTGACAATTTTTTATTTTTTTATTTTATTAATTTTATTTTATATTTTGAAAATGACTATAGTAGTTGCACAAAATACACTATATTATTCATTGATTTCGGCCATGGAAACTTCCGAAGTCGAAATTATTTTGACTTTCAAAGTTGTAGAACTTCGAGTCTTCTTCAATCTGCAACTTTAATCTGCTCAATCGGATATCGAATGAAAAAGTTATGGCAAACATACGAAACTTGCGCAAAATTGGAATTTAGGACTGCACTTTGTGACACGTACAGTAAATTTTCGTTTTTCACCTTTTTTCCTCCGAATTTTATCATTTTTAGCCCCGAGTTGATTCCATTAAGTCCCAATATTATTTTCATTTGCAAAATAAACAAAAACACATCAAAACGTTCATAAAACTCAAGAAACCATACAAAATATTAGGTTAAATGAGTGGGAAATAGTGATATCAATACCACTCATCAGATTGATTTTGCTTCAATATGTGTTGGACATAAGTTGATTAATTAAAGCATGATTAATTATGTAAATTGGTGCTTTTTAAATGTTAATTTAAATAATTAATTATGGCTATTCACTTTAATTAAATAAATTGTGATATTTGGAATATTAGAATTTAATTAATTAGGCTTAATTTGGAATTGGGCTAAAATTGTTGTATTTGGGCCTAATGGGCTTGGTTGGGCCAAGTTGGTTTAGGACAATTGTATTGGATCCAAATTGGGCTTAAACCATTCCATTAAGTCCAAATACAATAAATGGGCCTTTTAAAACTTAATTAGGCCTAATGGTCCAAAATTAATTTTATGGCAAATATGGTGATTCCTTTATTGGGCCTTGGCATTTGGGTTTGACCCATATTGGACAAAGCCCATGCCTTAAGAAATTAATTGAAAGCCCATTGGACTTTAATTAATTGACATTGGATGTTAATTGGGCTTTGAGACCCATTAAGATTAAATTTAGAATCTAAGTCGCAAAGGCACATTAAAAGTGTAATTATTTAATTTGGAATTAAATAAAGAATTAGTATTGAAAACAAATTAAATTGGATTTAAATTGTAGTTCGATATAATTCGAGAATACGCACTTTGAGTACTTATTCTCAAACGAGTTGGACTTGCGTCAAATCAAATCATTGTTTAAACATTGGATGATCACTTAATTCAAAGATTAATTAATTAGATTTGATTGATTGAAAAACATTCTTTGTGTGAATACATGGATGTATTGTATGAATAATGTATATCGGATGGATATTAGATGGGTGAGGGCAATTTTGGAAATTGTTGTAATAAATTTAGAATTTATTAAATTGGACCTGCGTGTCCAACCTTTATCTCTTGACTCATTGTAATTCTCTTCTCACAAATTCCCCTCAATATAATGAGGTTTCATTAATGTATTATGTAATTGGGTAGAAGTTAGAATAGTGCTAGCCGGGGAGAGGAAAGGAAATGATTTGTTTTAGGAACAATTTGTGAGATATCCATTCGCATATCATTATTAATTTATTTATCGCGCCTTATTATGATTTTAGAATGCACGCTTAAGGGTGTATGATGAGACCTAATCAAAGATAATTAATTGGTTGCCAATTACGTGAAAAACCCTCAACAAATATTAAGTGTTTTCTTTCTATTGAGTGATTCATTCTCAAGATCCAAGATTGGCATTAGTTTGTTGGCCAAAGTCAAGACCTGTGTCCATCGCGGATGTGTTTGAATCATGAAGCCTTTGTTCCATATCACATGTCTTGGGCAAGTTGTTATTTGTTGGCCAAAGTCAATATCACTTCTTTTTCATCGACATGGATTACGAAGCTTTCCAAAATAAATGGGTCCCGCTTAATTGGAATCATTAAGCTTGTTGAGCCAAAGCCAAGGCTTAGTTGATTCAGAAGAAAATATTAGAAAAATATATTGGCATATATATTGTATATATGTTTCGGACTTGGAGGTCCACCTATCGGATCTAGGAATTGGATGAGATCCAATTGATCTTAGAGATCTACCTAGTTAAATATCATATAGCTTGTTGGCCAAATTCAAGGTTGTGTGTTATTTAACGGGATCTAGCCCACTAGGAAACTAGGTTTCCGAGTAATCAACAGAGGGTTAGAGGCTCGCCGAAAAATAATGGGAGGCCATTATTGAATTTACAATTTCGTTCAAATACTAGGCATTACATGGTTTCAAATTATTTCGTCATTTTATGTATTTATTAGTTGGACTAATATTTTATTATTTTCTTGTAACAGTTGGACTGTACCCATATATCGTTAATTGAATAGTTTGACTATTGCAATTAAGATGGCTGGAAATATCCGAGTTAGAGACATTATCATGGGTGAGAATGTATTTAATGGTTCGAAATTTCCTGACTGGGATATGAACCTCAAGATTATCCTGGAGGCTGAGAGAATGCTCTATACGATAGAGAGACCTCTCGGGCCTAAGCCCGAAAATGAGCAGCGCTTGAGCTTGAGCTTTGGAAGACACACATCGATGACAACTCAACTGCTCAATCCGTCATGCTTGCTACAATGACCCCGCAGTTTCGTCGTCAGAAAGAAAGGGATTGGATCCCTATGAGATGATTATGAAATTAAGGGACCTTCACCTATCTAACCTTAGGTCACAGAAGTATGAGTTGCAAAAGAAGCTCTTTCGCTCTCGCATGTCATAGGGTACATCTGTTGAGCACCATGTGTCACAGCTGATTGCTGACATCGAACAGCTGGGACAGCTAGGCATAGTCTTCGAGGCTGAGACTTCTATAGATTTGATCTTACAGTCTCTTCCTAACAGCTGGAGCGGGTTCATCATGAACTACAAAATGTTGAACCATGAAGACACTCTTGGAGAGTTGATGGCTATGCTTAAAGAAGTAGAGAAATAGCTCCTAAAGGGCAAAAAGTGCGAGGCGCACTTCGCTTCAACATCCCAGTCTGCCAAGGCTTGGCCAAAGGCTACTAGAGGTGTAAAGAATAAGAAGAAGAAGAAGGGCAAGGCCAAATCGTCAAAGTCTTCTGGGAAGGCAAGGGATAAATCCCAAGATGTCTGCCTGCAGGGTGGCAAACAGGGTCACTAGAAGCGTGACTGCCGTGAGTACAAGGTGCAGATGAAGGATAAGAAAGCGGGCAATGCACCAGCTTCATGTATGTTTGTTATAGAAATAAACATGTCTACTTCTAGTTTTAAAAATTGGATTTTTGATTCTGGTTGTGGTACTAATATATGTACTGATGTGCAAGATCTGCAGATTAGCAGGAGACTGGCCTAAGGGGAGATGGATCTACGCATTGGAAATGGGACTCGAGTCGCCATTTTGGCCGTTGGGACTTATATTTTGGAATTGCCCTCGGGGCATGTACTAAATCTAACAGACTGTTATTATGTACCTAGTTTGACTAGGAATATTATATTTGTATCTTTATTAGCCCAGTGTGGGTATACTTTTGTATTTAGAAACACTGGGTGTTTTATTATAAAAATGATATGGAGATATGCAGTGCTGATGTGAATAATGGTCTTTATATTTTGAATATAAATCAATCTCAAACATATAATGTAATAAAAAAAGGCTTAAACTAAGTAACAAAGATGAAACTTATATGTGGCATTGTCGTCTGGGACACAATAACAAGACTCACATATCCACACTTTCGAAGAGTGGGTACTTGGTCAGATTTGATCCAAATTCATATGACATCTACAAATCTTGGTTATTAGGTAAAATACCTAAAACACCTTTTAGCGGTAAAGGTGTTAGTCTCTAAGACATACCCAAGATCATATAAAGCAATGAAATAAAGTGAATTCATAAAGAAGTATGGTGGAATCATACTTACTTTGATCGGATTTTGAAGACGATGAACACAAAAAATTCCCTTGTGATATTCGACCAAGGAGAAGTATGAAGTGTTGAATCCAAGTTCCCAGCTTTGTGTTGATTCCAAGCTCAAATGTGGATTTCCCTAACACCTTGAATAATTCTTGAAGTGTGTTAGCAAGTGAAGAAAGAAAAACAATTTTCCTTGTTCTTCAATGGAGGCTCACAGCAATGGCCTTAGGGAGAGAGAGAGTGTTTTAATTTGTGTATTTTGTTTTTTAAAAACATATGCCAAAAGTCTTTACAAAATTTGGTAAAAGCTTTTCCAAAAAGCAAAAACCAATTTTAGAGGCAAAATGGCATTAATTGCCCACAACCACCACCATCATGAATAGTGACTGGTTGTCAATCACCAAAAGGTGACTTGACATCCATCACTAAAGTGACAGTGATGTGACAAGCGATGTGACTTGTGAACGCACTTGATTCAAAATTGGAGTGGCCTCGCAAACACATTCCGGGCTCGAGTTCGTTAATTCCGAATTAACGAATTTTCCGTTGTGACGTAATTAAATCAAATTTAATTAAATAATCATGCCTAGCAAAATTACTATTCATGTCACTAGCGAATTAATTCTAAATCAATTCGTTAGCCCGAGTTAAAATCCAATTTTATTCCGCATCAAAATCTAATTTCGTTAAATATCAAATATATTATATTATCAATTAATTCCAAATTAATCGTTCTCCTCTCTTCTGATAATATTTTATCCCAGATAAAATCTCTCTGCTATTAATCCCATATTAATAATGTTTGAATCATACGTCATCGGTGAATCTTCGGGGAAGCGACCCATGAGATCCCTGGATATGTTGGCAGTAAATCTGATCGTCGGACTATCCGAACATGTACGTAACTTGTACTACGTTATTACCAATTTACGAGACATGGTTTGCTTCTAGCAAAGCGCTATGCCTACCCAATTCTCCAGAAATATTCGTAATGGAATATTTAATCTTTGTCAGGCGTAGTATACATATTATTGTGTATTGCGATCCAGTATCAGATGTCACATGCTAGGCCTGGGGCTGGAATAATGTCTTCCCCGTACGAAGCATATATCAGATCACTAGCAACTAGTCTCTTTAATCGGGTAATCATGACCTAGTCATATTATCCAATTTTAATTCCGCGTCGAAATCTAATTTCGTTTAATATATCCAATTTTAATTCTGCGTCGAATATATTATATTATCGATTAATTCCAAATTAATCGTTCTCTCTCTTCTGATAATATTTTATCCCAGATAAAATCTCTCCGCTATTAATCCCAGATTAATAATGTTTGAATCATACGTCATCGGTGAATCTTCGGAAAGTGACCCATGAGATCCCTAGATATGTTGGCAGTAAATCCGGTCGTCGGACTATCCGAACATGTACGTAACTTGTACTACGTTCTTACCGATTTACGAGACATGGTTGGCTTCTAGCAAAGCGCAATGCCTACCCAATTCTCCAGAAATATTCGTAATGGAATATTTAATCTTAGTCAGGCGTAGTATACATAGTATTGTGTATTGCGATCCAGTATCGGATGTCACATGCTAGGCCTGGGGGTGGATAGTGCCTGCCCCGTACGAAGCATATATCGGATCACTAGCAACTAGTCTTTTTAATCGGGTAATCATGACCTAGTCATATTATCCCGATGGTTGCAAAACATTAGAGCACCAGTTCTGTATCCCTCTGTGATCATCATCTCCATATGACTGAAGTGATACTTCCGTCTTGACATTACATCCATAGAACTACGATTCTCAATAAACCCAGAAGAGGCGTACACAGAACATGTTAAAGTCCTGACGACCAAAACCAAAGCGTATTGATTGTCACAAGTACTAGCGATGCAAGTCTCAGGTTAAGACCAAATACACCTACCCTGATGCGGATTCCCATAGACACATAGTCATACTACCAATGGTATTCCGCGGGGTCTATCCAGAGTGAAGTTGTTTCCGTACCATCGAAAAACACAATATCCTATCACACTTGCATAAGTATCCAATACTTAAATATATGAGAACTATGTTGTTACACTTCCATAACACGCACAAGTGCAATACTAGTCTATTCCGCATTATCGATGTCCAGTCTCGATAATACTACGACTATGGATGTTTAATGATTAAACCGTTATGGATTGATACTGTCTCATATCTTATCGATCTGAAACTAATCATAAGGAATTTTATCATTTATAATTCCAAGTAAATAAATTACAAAATGATAAATGGCAATTTCCATTGTCACATAATTAATTTGTATAAAAACAACAATGTCTTTTACAAATAGTGACGCTATGGGTCATAACTGTCCAACAATCTCCCACTTGGCCTATAGCCACTCACTCAAGCATCTAATACCTGAACTATGTACATGCCGCTCACACTTTTGCTGAGGAATAGCTTTTGTCAGTGGATCTGTAATGTTATCCTCTGATGCGACCTTCTCGATCTTCACATCGCCACGATGTATGATCTCACGAATCAGATGGAAATGATGAAGAACATGCTTGGATCGTTGATGAGACCGCGGTTCCTTAGCGTGCGCTATAGCCCCGTTATTGTCACAATACAATGAAACGGGCTCAGCTGCTAACGGAACTACTCCTAATCCAATTAGGAATTTACGGATCCAAACTGCCTTTTTTGCTGCTTCAGCTGCAGCAATATACTCTGCTTCTGTTGTTGAATCGACAACAGTCTCTTGTTTGGAAGATTTCCAGCTCACTGCTCCGTTGTTCAAACAAAATAGTACCTGGATTGCGACTTACAGTCGTCTTTATCGGTTTGGAAACTTGCATCAGTATACCCAGTTACCTTAAGTTCTCCATCTCCATAGATTAAGAAAGCATCCTTAGTTCGTCTAAGATACTTAAGGATATTCTTAACCGCCATCCAGTGACCTTCACCTGGATCGGCCTGATAGCGACTACACATGCTCAAAGCATACGAGACATCAGGTCGTGAACATATCATGGCATACATGATCGATTCGACTACCGAGGCGAACGGTATCTGACTCATGCTGTCTCTCTCATCTTGAGTTTTAGGACACATGTCCTTAGATAGAGTGACGTCATGTGACACTGGCAACAATCCCCTATTGGACTGATCCATGTTGAATCTCTTCAACACTTTGTCAATGAACGTGCTTTGGGAGAGTCCAAGTAGTTTTCTAGATCTATCCTGGTAGATCTTTATTCCTAGAATAAAGGCTGCTTCTCTCAGATCCTTCATGGAGAATTTTAATGAAAGCCAAGCTTTCACCGATGTTAACATGGGAATGTCATTGCCAATAAGCAATACATCATCAACGTAAAGGACAATGAATGTCAGTGCGCTCCCACTAACCTTCTTGTTTACACAAGGATCATCCACATTTTGAACGAAATCATATTCTTTTATAATCTCATCAAAACGTTGGTTCCAAGAATGTGATGCTTGCTTCAATCCATAGATGGATCGATTTAACTTACAAACCTTGTTTGCAAGTCTTGGTATGACAAAACCGTCAGGCTGTTGCATATAAATATCCTCCAAAAGGTTTCCGTTAAGGAAAGGGATTTTGACGTCCATTTGCCATATCTCGTAAACGAAATATGCAGCAATAGTAAGCATTATCCTAATGGATTTAATCATGGAAATGGGTGAAAAAGTTTCGTCGTAATCGACACCATGTCGTTAACGATACCCTTTCGCTATAAGCCTAGCTTTGTACGTTTGTACATTGCCATCCATGTCAATCTTCTTCTTGAAGACCTATTTGCAACCAATAGGCTTTACGCTTTCTGGTGCATCAACCAATGTCCAAACTTGGTTGGTGTACATGAAATCCATTTCGGACTTCATTGCTTCTTGCCATAAAGCGGAATCGATATCTTTTATCGCTTTCTCATACGTAGCCGGCTCGTTATCCTCAATAACATTGATATCTCATGAGGTGAGATCAGAAACCCATACCTCTCAGGTTGCTTCCTGACTCTCTCTGACCTAAGCGATTCTTGTGTATTCGAAGATTATGGTACAGTCTCATCCCTGATGGATTGTTCATGTTCCGTTAAGGATTCTGTGCCAGGAACAGTATCACTCCGATTTTCATCGAGTTATACTTTTCTCCCACTTATCACTTTATTTAGGAATTCCTTCTCAAGGAAAACCGCATGTAGAGCAACAAATACTTTGTTCTCTTGTGGGTGATAGAAGTAATATCCTTTGGTTTCCCTAGGATATCCCACAAATAGGCATTTATCCGATTTGGTTTCAAGTTTGGTACCTTCCAAACGTTTGACGTATGCCTAGCAACCCCAAATCTTCAGGAATGAGAAACCCGATTTCTTTCCTGTCCATATCTCGTACGGAGTCTGTTGAACAGACTTTGACGGAACCTTATTCAAAATAACTATTGCACTGCTCAATGCATATCCCCATAAGGAAATAGGTAGCTCTGTGCGACTCATCATAGACCTTACCATGTCTAACAAAGTTCGATTTCTCTGTTCGGACACACGTTTAACTGCGGTGTTCCTGGAGGAGTCCACTGTGAAAGAATACCATATTCTTTCAAGTAATCAAGAAACTCATTGCTCAAGTATTCTCCACCACGGTCCGACTGTAATGTCTTAATACTTTTACCGGTCTGTTTTTCTACTTCGTGTCGAAACTCTTTGAATTTCTCAAAAGTTTCCGACTTGTGTCTCATAAGATACACATAACCATAACGCGATGCATCATCCGTAAAGGTTATGAAGTATTCATATCCACCTCTAGCCTGGCTAGACATGGGCCCACATACGTCACTATGAACGAGGGCTAACAGTTCAGTGGCGCTTACACCTTTACCGCTAAAAGGTGATTTAGGCATCTTGCCTAATAAACAAGATTCGCAGACGTCATATGAATTTGGATCAAATCCATCCAAGTACCCACTCTTCGAAAGTGTGGATATACGTGTCTTGTTTATGTGTCCTAGATGACAATGCCACATATAAGTATCATCTTTGTTACTTACTTTAAGCCTTTTGTTTGTTACATTATATGTTTGAGATTGATTCATATTCAAAATATATAGACCATTATTTACATCATCAGTGCAAATTTCCATATCATTTTTATACATAAAACTCCCAGTGTTTCTAAATACAAAAGTGTACCCACATTGGGCTAACATAGATACAGAAATAATATTCCTAGTCAAACTAGGTACATAATAACAGTCTGTTAGTTTAAGTACATGCCCTGAGGGTAGTTCCAAAACAAAAGTGCCAACGGCCAAAACGGCGACCTGTGTCCCATTTCCAACACGGAGGTCAATCTCTCCTGAGGCCAGTCTCCTGCTAATCTGCAAATCCTGTACATCAGTATATATATGAGTTCCACAACCAGAATCAAAAATCCAATTTTTAAAACTAGAAGTAGACATGTTTATTTCTATAACAAACATATCTGAAGCCGGTGTATTACCCGCTTTGATTTCCTTCATGTGTGTCTTATACTCGCGGCAGTCACGCTTCCAGTGACCCCACTTCCCGCACTCCAGCATCTTGGGATTTGTCCTTGCCCTTCCCAGAAGGTTTTGACAATTTAGCGTTGCCCTTCTTTTTATGCTCCTTCTTCTTGACACCTCCATTCGCCTTGGGCCAAGCCCTCGGAGTCTGAGATGTTGAAGCAAAGTGCGTCTCGCGCTTCTTGCCCTTAAGGAGCTCTTTTTCTGCTTCACGTAGAGTGGACATCAACTCTCCAAGAGTTTGGTCTTGGTTCAACATGTTGTAGTTAATAATGAACCCACTCTAAGTGTCGGAGAGAAACTGCAAGATCAAATCTATTGAAGTCTCAGCCTCGAAGACGATGCCCATCCCTCCGAGCTGCTCAATATCAGCAATCATCTGTGACACATGGTGCTCAACAGACGTACCCTCTGACATGCGAGCGCGGAAGGGCTTCTTCTGCAACTCATATCTTTGCGATCTAAGATTAGATCGGTGAAGATCATGCAACTTCGCCATCTTCTCATAGGGATCCAATCCCTTGTTTTGATGATAGAATTGCAGAGTCATAGCAGCAAGCATGACCGATTGAGCAGTCGCATTGTCATCGCTATGAGTCTTCCAAAGCTCTAGCTCAAAAAACTGATCAGGTCGGGGTTTAGGCCCAAGAGGTCTCTCTATAGTATAGAGTAACTTCTCAGATCCCAGAACAATTCTGAGATTCATATCCCAGTCCTGAAAGTTTGTGCCATTAAAAACATTGTGGCCCATGACAATATCCATAATGGTTAACTTTCATGTCATCTTAACCGCAATAGTCCAACTATTCGATTAACGATGTATGGGTACAGTCCAACTGTTACAAGAAAAATAATAATATATTAGTCCAACTAATAAAATAATTGACGAAATAATTTGAAAGCGCGTAAAGCTAAGTATTTGAACGAAATTGCAAATTCAATACTAGCCTCCCACTATTTTTCGGCGAGCCTCTAACCCTCTGTTTAGTACTCGGGAAACCTAGTTTCCTAGTGGGCTAGGATCCTGTTAAATAACACACAATCTTGACTTTGGCCAACAAAATGTATGATATTTAACTAGGTAGATCTCTAAAATCATTTGGATCTCATCCAATTCCTAGATCCGGTAGGTGGACCTCCAAGTCCGAAACATATATATAATATATATGCCAATATATCCAATATATTTTCCTAACCTTTTCCTCTGAATCAACTAAGCCTTGGCTTTGGAACAACAAGCTTAATGATTCCAGTTAAGCGGAACCCATTGACTTTGGAAAGCTTCGTAATCGATGTCGATGGACAAGAAGTGATCTTGACTTTGGCCAACAAATCACAACTTGGATAAGACATACGATATGGAACAAAGCCTTCATGATTCAAACATATCCACGATGGACAAAGGTATTGACTTTGGCCAACAAACCAGTGCCAATCTTGGATCTTGTGTAAGAATCACTCAATGGAAGGAAAACGTTTAATATTTATTGAGGGTTTTTCGCGTAAATTGGCAACCAATTTATTATTTTTGTTAGGTCTCATCATACACCCTTAAGCATGCATTCTAAAAGCATAATAAGGCGCGAAAATAAATTACTAATGATATGCGGATGGATATCTCACAGATTGTTCCTAGAACAAATTACTCTCTTTCCTCTCCCCAGCTAGCACTATTCTTACTTCTACCCAATTACATAATACAATTAAAGAAACCTTAATAACATTGAGGGGAATTAGGTGAGAATAGAATTACAAAGAATCAAGAGAGATAAGGCTGGACACGCAGGTTCAATTTAATAAATTCTAAATTTACAACAATTTCCAAAATTGTCCTTCCCTTCTAATATCCATCCGATATACATTATTCATTCAACACATCCATGTATTCACACAAAGCATGTTATTCAATAAATCTAATCCAATTAATTAATCTTTGAATAAAGTGATCATTCAATGTTCAAACAACGATTTGATTTGCGCGAGTCCAACTCGTTTGAGAATAAGTACTCAAAGTACGAATTCTTGAATTATATCGAACTACAATTTAAATCTAATTTAATTCGTATTCAATACTTATTCTATATTTAATTCCAAATTAAATAACTACACTTTTTTAATGCGCCTTTACGACTTAGATTCCAAATCTAATCTAAATGGGTCTCAAAGCCTAACTAACATCCAATGTCGTTTAATTAAAGTCCTATGGTCTTTCAATTAATTTCTTAAGGCATGGACTTTGGTCAAAATGGGTCAAACCCAAATACCAAAGCCCAATCAAGGAATCACCCTATTTGCCAAGAAACCAATTTCAGCCCTTAAGGCCCAATTAAACATAAAGGCCCATTTGTCATATTTGGACTTAATGGAATGATTTAGGCCCAAATACAACATTTAAAGCTCAATTCTAAATTAAGCCCAACTAATTAAATTTTAATATTCCAAATATCATGATTTAATTAATTAAAGTGCTAAGTCATGATTAACCATTTAAATTAACATTTCCAAAATACTAATCTAATCCATTAATCATGCTTTTCATCATCAACATATGTCCAGCATCATTGAATCAAAAAATCATCTCATTTCCATGCTTACTAGCTCATGGCATTATGGGAATTTTTAAACTGATTTCGATTTCAATCCAATTAAATCATTAATCAATTTATCTCAATTCTTTAAACTCATCCAATGATCAAAAGAATAAAAAATACCATGACATTAGGGTTTGTTATACATTCGGCCATCATACCCAATTTGGGGAAAAATAATCCAATTAGTTTTTCTTCAAATTGATCACATATAACTCCAAGTTATCCATATATAAGCATGCTCAAACAAATAATTTGGTTAAATCATGCTCAAATCAAATTTACCCAAATTTTAGTATATAAACCCTAACTATATTTCATGCTCATCAAGGCTCATGATACCATTGTTAGTCTCTAAGACATACCCAAGATCATATAAAGCAATGAAATAAAGTGAATACATAAAGAAGTATGGCGGAATCATACTTACTTTGATCGGATTTTGAAGCCGATGAACAAAAAACATTCCCTTGTGATATTCGGCCAAGGAGAAGTATGAAGTGTTGAATCCAAGCTCCAAGCTTTGTGTTGATTCCAAGCTCAAAGGTGGGTTTCCCTAACACCTTGAATGATTCTTGAAGTGTGCTAGCAAGTGAATAAAGAAAAACAATTTTCCTTGTTCTTCAATGGAGGCTCATGGCAATGGCCTCAGGGAGAGAGAGAGTGTTTTAATTTTTTATATTTTGTTTTTTAAAAACATATGCCAAAAGTCTTTACAAAATTTGGTAAAAGCTTTTCCAAAAAGCAAAAACCAATTTTGGAGGCAAAATGGCATTAATTGCCCACAACCACCACCATCATGAATAGTGACTCGTTGTCAATCACCAAAAGGTGACTTGACATCCATCACTAAAGTGACAGGTGATGTGACAAGCGATGTGACTTGTTGCCGCACTTGATTCAAAATTGGAGTGGCCTCACAAACACATTCCGGGCTCGGGTTCGTTAATTCCGCATTAATGAATTTTCCGTTGCGACGTAATTAAATCAAATTTAATTAAATAATCATGCCTAGCAAAATTACTATTCACATCGCTGGCGAATTACTTCTAAATCAATTCGTTAGCCTGTGTTAAAATCAAATTTTAATTCCACGTCGAAATCTAATTTAGTTTAATATATCAAATATATTATATTATCGATTAATTCCAAATTAATCGTTCTCTCTCTTCTGATAATATTTTATCCCGAATAAAATCTCTCCGCTATTAATCCCAAATTAATAATGTTTGAATCATACGTCATCGGTGAATCTTCGGGAAGCGACCCATGAGATCCCTAGATATGTTGGCAGTAAATCTGGTCGTCGGACTATCCAAACACATACGTACCTCGTACTACGTTCTTACCGATTTACGAGACATGGTTGGCTTCTAGGAAAGCGCCATGCTTACCCAATTCTCCAGAAATATTCTTAATGGAATATTTAATTTTTGTCAGGCGTACTATACATAGTATTGTGTATTGCGATCCAGTATCAGATGTCACATGCTAGGCCTGGGGTTGGAATAGTGTCTGCCCCGTACGAAGCATATATCGGATCACTAGCAACTAGTCTTTAATCGGGTAATCATGACCTAGTCATATTATCCCGATGGTTGCAACACATTAGAGCACCAGTTCTGTATCCTTCTGTGATCATCATTTCCATATGACTGAAGTGATACTTCCGTCTTGACATTACATCCATAGAACTACGATTCTCAATAAACCCAGAAGAGGCGTACACAGAACATGTTAAAGTCCTGGACGACCAAAACCAAAGCGTATTGATTGTCACAAGTACTAGCGATGCAAGTCTCAGGTTAAGACCAAATACACCTACCCTGATGCGGATTCCCATAGACACATAGTCATACTACCAATGGTATTCTGCGGGGTCTATCCAAAGCGAAGCTGTTTTCGTGCCATCGGAAAACACAACCTCCTATCACACTTGCATAAGTATCCAATACTTAAATATATGAGAACTATGATGTTACGCTTCTATAACACGCACAAGTGCAATACTAGTCTATTCCGCATTATCGATGTCCAGTCTCGATAATATTACGACTATGGATGTTTAATGATTAAACCGTTATGGATTGATACTGTCTCATGTCTTATCAATCCAGAACTAATCATAAGGACTTATATCATTTATATTTCCAAGTAAATAAATTACAAAATGATAAAAGGCAATTTCCATTGTCACATAATTAATTTGTACAAAAACCACAATGTCTTTTACAAATAGTGACGCTATGGGTCATAACTGTCCAACAAAAGGTGCACGTGCCACCGAACTGCTAGCCCTTGTTCATTGTGACGTTTGTGGGCCCATGTCTAGTCAGGCTAGAGGTGGATATGAATACTTCGTAACCTTTACGGATGATGCATCACGTTATGGTTATGTTTATCTTGTGAGACACAAGTCGGAAACCTTCGAGAAATTCAAAGAGTTTTGACATGAAGTAGAAAAACAGATCGGAAAAAATATTAAAACATTACGATCGGACCGTGGTGGAGAATACTTAAGCAATGAATTTCTTGATTACTTGAAAGAGTATGATATTCTTTCACAGTGGACTCCTCCCGGAACACCTCAATTAAACGGTGTGTCCGAATGGAGAAACCAAACTTTATTGGACATGGTAAGGTCTATGATGAGTCGCACTGAGCTACCTATTTCCTTCTGGGGATATGCATTGAACAATGCAATACTTATTTTGAATAAAGTTCCGTCAAATTTCATTCAACAGACTCTGTATGATATATGGACAGGAAAGAAACTGGGTTTCTCATTCCTGAAGATTTGGGGATACTGGGCATACGTCAAACGTTTGGAAGGTACCAAACTAGAACCCAAATCGGATAAGTGCCTATTTATAGGTTATCCTAGGGAAACCAAAGGATATTACTTTTACAACCCACAAGAGAACATGGTATTTTTTGCTCTACATGCGGTTTTCCTTGAGAAGGAATTCCTAAATTCAATGGTAAATGAGAGGAAAGTAGAACTTGGTGAAATCAGAGTGATAATGTTCCTGGCACAGAATCCTTAATGGAACATGAATAATTTATCAAGGATGAGACTGTACCAAAATCTTAGAATGCACAAGACCCATGTAGGTCGGAAAGAGTCAGAAAATAACTTGAGAGGTATCGGTTTCTAATCTCACCTCATGTGGATATTAATCTTATTGAGGAAGACAAACCGGCTACGTATGAGGAAGCGATACAAGATATCGACTCCACTTTATGGCAAGAAGCCATGAAGTCCGAAATGGATTCCATGTACACCAACCAAGTTTGGACACTGGTTGATGCACAAGAAGGCGTAAAGCCTATTGGTTGTAAATAGGTCTTCAAGAAGAAGACCGACATGGATGGCAATATAAAAACGTACAAAGCTAGGCTTGTAGCGAAAGGGTATCATCAATGACATGGTGTCGATTACGATGAAACTTTTTCACCTGTTGCCATGATTAAATCCATTCGGATAATGCTTGTTATTGCTGCATATTTTGATTACGAGATATGACAGATAGACGTTAAAACCATTTTCCTTAATGGAAACCTTTTGGAGGATGTTTATATGCAACAGCCTGACGGTTTTATCATACCAAGACTTGCAAACAAGGTTTTTAAGTTAAATTGATCCATTTATGGATTGAAGCAAGCATCGCGTTATTGGAACCAACGTTTTGATGAGATCATAAAAGAATATGATTTCGTTCAAAACGAGGATGATCCTTGTGTATATAAGAAGGTTAGTGGGAGCGCACTGACATTCATTGTCCTTTACATTGATGATGTATTACTTATGGGCAATGACATTCCCATGCTACAATCGGTGAAAGCTTGGCTTTCATTAAAATTCTCTATGAAGGATATGAGAGAAGCAGCCTTTATTCTAGGAAAAAAGATCTCCCGGGATAGATCTAGAAAGCTGTTTGGACTCTCCCAGAGCACGTACATTGATAAAGTGTTGAAGAGATTCAATATGGAATAGTCTAAGAGGGGACTGTTGCCAGTGTCACATGGCGTCACTCTATCTAAGGACATGTGTCCTAAAACTCAAGATGAGAGAGACAACATGAGTCGGATCCCGTTCACTTCGGCATTCGGATCGATCATGTATGCCATGATATTTACGCGACCTGATGTCTAGTTTGCTTTGAGCATGTGTAGTCGCTATCAGGCCGTTCCAGGTGATGGTCACTGGATGGCGGTTAAGAACATCCTTAAGTATCTTAGACGAACTAAAGATGTTTTCTTAATCTATGGAGATGGAGAACTTGAGGTGACTGGGTTTACCGATGCAAGTTTCCAAACCGATAAAGACGACTGTAAGTCGCAATCTGGGTACATATTTTGTTTGAACAACAGAGCATTAAGCTAGAAATCTTCCAAGCAAGAGACTGTTGCCGATTTAATAATAGAAGAGGAATATATTGCTGCAGTTGAAGCAACAAAAGAGGCAGTTTCGATCCGTAAATTCCTAATTGGATTAGGAGTAGTTCCGTTAGCAGCTGAGCCCGTTCCATTGTATTGCGACAATAACGGGGCTATAGCGCAGGCTAAGAAACCGCAGTCTCATCAACGATCCAAGTATATTCTTCGACGTTTCCATCTGATTCGTGAGATCATACATTGTGGTGATGTGAAGATCGAGAAGGTCGCATCAGAGGACAACATTGCAGATCCGCTGACGAGAGTTATTCCTCAGTAAAAGTTTGAGCGACATGTGCATAGTTCATATGTTAGATGCTTGAGTGACAGGCTATAGGCCAAGTGGGAGATTGTTAGACAATTTTGACCCATAGCGTCACTATTTGTAAAAGACATTGTGGTTTTTGTACAAATTAACTACGTGACAATATAAATTATTATTTTATCATTTTGTAATTAGATTTCTTAAATATATAAATGATAAAAGTCCTTATGATTAGTTCTGGATTATAAGGTATGAGACAGCATCAATCCACTAAGGTTTAATCATTAAATATCCCTAGTCGTAGTATTATCGAGACGGGACATCGATAATGCGGAATAAACTAGTATTTCACTTGTGCGCGTTGTGGGAGCATAACGACATAGTTCTCATATATTTAAGTATTGGATACTTATGCAAGTGTGATAGGAGGTTGTGTTTACCAATGGTACGGGAACAGCTTCGCTCTGGATAGACCCCTCAGAATCTCATTGGTAGTATGACTATGTGTCTATGGGAATCCGATTCAGAGTAGGTGTATTTGGTCTTAACCTGAGACTTGCATCGCTAGTACTTGCAACAATCAATACGCTTTGGTTTTGGTCGTCCGAGAATTTAACAGGTTCTGTGTACGCCGCTTCTGGGTTTATTGAGAATCGTAGTGTATTGGGTGTGATGTCAAGATGGAAGTATCACTTCAGTCATATGGAGATGATGATCACGCATGGATACAGAACTGGTACTTTAATGTGTTGCAACCATCGGGATAATATGACAAGGTCATGGTTATCTGATTAAAGAGACTAGTTGTTTGTGATCCGATATATGCTTCGTACGGGGCAGACACTATTCCAACCCCAGGCCTTGCATGTGACATCCGATACTGGATCGCAATAAGCAATACTAAGTATACTACGCCTGATAAAGATTATATATTCCTTAAAGAATATTTCTGGAGAATTGGGTAGGCACAGCGTTTTGCTAGAAGCCAACCATGTCTTGTAAATCGGTAAGAACGTGGTACCAGGTACGCATGTGTTCGGATAGTCTGACGATCGGATTTACTAGCCAACATATCCAGAGATCTCATGGGTAGCTTCCCGAAGATTCACCGATGACATATGACTCGAATATAATTAATCTGGGATTAATTAGAAGAGACCGAAATTTCATCTGGGATTAATTACGGCAAGAATTTATCTATGATAAAATTCAAATAGAAGAGAGAGAACGATGAATTTGGAATTAATCGATTAAATAATATATTCGATATATTAAATGAAATTAGATTTCATAACGGAATTAAAATTGGATTTTAATTCGGGCAAACGAATTAACTTAGAATTAATTCGCGAGCGACTTTAATAATAATTTTGTGAGATATTATTATTTAATTAAATTTGATTTAATTAAGTCACAACGGAAAATTCGTTAATTCGGAATTAACGAACCCGAGCCCAAAATGTGTTCGCGGGGCCACTCAGATTTTGAATTTAAAGTGGGGCCCACAAGTCACATCACTTGTCACTTTACTTGTTTTATGGTGATGGAAGTTAGTGAAGAATTGATGGTGGCTTGTAAGACATATTTTCTTTTAATTATGAAAAACATGAGTGACATTTACCAAACATGGATTTGGTTTATCAATATTTTGATTTTTGAAAATCATAACACAACACAAAATTTCACTCATCTCTCTTCTTCTCTCTCTTTCACGGTGAAGGAGCAAAAACTCCCTCTCTTTTCTTGGCTTGGCCGAGACTAACAAAGACAAAAGGAAGAATTTTATTGCAAAATTTTCTTAGTGCTAGCACACATTAGATCATACAAAGGTGATAGGGAAACATCCCTAGAGTTTGGAATTCATTCTACAAGCTTGGAGCTTCAACCTACAACTTTGGAGGAGCTTGGAGCAACTTCAAAGGAGCAAAAAAATTTGAACTTAACACCTACATCTAATCCGATCAATGTAAGTATTTCCGCTACTTCTATGCGTATTCACACCTATTACATGCTTATATGATCTTGGATTGATCTTAGAGAA